>CM066044.1:111461340-111583935 GCA_033557465.1 Ichthyophis bannanicus
ATACTGTGCTATGAATTAGGGCCCAATATTCAAAAGCAGCTCTGCAAACTGCTGGAAATGCCCACTAAAGCGGGAATATTCAAGGTATTCCCATGGATAACTACTACTCCTACTATTAATCATTTATATAGTGCTACAAGGTGTATACAGTGTACAGACACATATAAAATATGGTCCCTGCTCATCAGGAGCTTACAACTCTAATTAAGACAGACAGCTACAATAATGAGAACAAGATACAGCAGGGAAGGGTAATGAGACAGAAGGGGGAGAACAAAGGATTAATAATCCAAAAGTCGGCCTAAAAGAGGGTAAGCTTTTAGCCATGGATTTGTTGAAAAAGGGGAGGAGATCGAAACCTGTATGTAAGATATAAGTAGTTGGTTTCCAGGCATAAGGAACAGCAAGGTGAAAGGATCAAAGTCTGGAATTAGCTTTTGAAGAGAAGGGCAAAGAGAGAAGCAAGACAGAGGAAGAGCGGCGTCACGAGGAGGAGTGTAGGGATGAGGAGAAAGGAAGGAAAGGTAGTGAGGAGCAATAGAATGAATGCACTTTTTAGGTCAGAAGGAGGAAGTTTGTACCTGGATACAGAAACAGAAGGGAAACCCATGAAGTGATTTGAGAAGAGCGGTTATATGAGTATATGAGATGCACAGCAGTCTTTTAAACAGATTGTAAGGGGAGAAAGATGAACTCAGAGGGAGACCAGCAAGGAGGAGGTTGCAGTAGTCCTAGATGTGATTAAAAGAGTGGATAAGTGTTTAGTAGTTGTGTTCAGAAAGGAAGAAGCAAATTTTGTTAATTGTAGAGAAAGAAACAACGGGGATTTTTGCTATCTGTTGGATAGTGTGGGAGAAGGAGAGGAGAAGTCAAAGATGACTCGAAGGTTTGGGTTTGGGGAAAGAAACAGAAAGAAAGAAGAGTGGTATCAACAGAGATAGAGAAAAGGGAAGCGGGGAAGAGGGTTTAAGGGTTAAAATAAGAAGTTCAGTTTTGGCCATGTTCAATTTCGAAATGGCGTGTGAGCAGGGCTGTAACCAAGCTATAACTGTGCCCTATGACAACTTGAGAACCTGGGGCCCCCCCGCCCCCACCCCTACCCACTGTGCCTCATTAGCATATATTTAATTTTAAAATGTATATGCAGACCATCTAGAATTTTAGGAGACTTCACAAACCTATTTTTTGTACCAGCAATGAATTAGTAATGGAACTGATTACGTCCCGGACGTCGATTCCCCTCTGTATGTCTGGTCTGAACCGGATGTACAGAGGGGATCGCGATCCTGATTCTGCAGGGCAAACCATCTAGGACTATACACGGCTAACTGCAGTCAAAGGCTCTTCTATGGGAGAACAAATACTTATTCCCCACAGCCTGACCCTCGATCTGG
Source organism: Ichthyophis bannanicus (assembly GCA_033557465.1). Lineage (NCBI taxonomy): Eukaryota > Metazoa > Chordata > Amphibia > Gymnophiona > Ichthyophiidae > Ichthyophis > Ichthyophis bannanicus. The sequence continues at coordinate 111,462,735 of CM066044.1, forward strand.
CATGTCTAAAGACCAGGGTTGGGCTGTGGGAAATGTTCTCCGGCCCCCCTGCCCCATCACGCACCCCGGTTGATTTCAAGAAAATCATGTCCAGGGAAGTTAGTTCCACCTCGGAGGTGGAACAACTTCCCTGCCACCATGTCACCGGCCCTGGACTTACCAAGGCCGACATTAGAATCGGCCCTGTAGGTCCCAGGGTCGGCCGACTACCCAGGCCACTGAGCTGCCCCTTTTCCCCACCCCCATCTAATTTCCCGCACAGACCGCCCATCCCCACTATCATGGCACAGAATTTGAGGGTTTTATTTTTTATTAAATTGCTAGCTCTGACTGGGAGTTCTTAAAAAGGGTTTTTTGCATATTTTAAAAGCAAAGTATACTTTCTTTTTGGTGCTGTAGTAGAAATTTCCTTGGAGCAGAGTAGTTTGTTGAACTCTAGTAAACTTTCCTCAGCTTGGGGAACTACTGAACCACCTAATTCGGTTGTTAGTTCCCTCCCTTCCCAACCCACCCCTAGTGTTCACCAGATGGTGTGGTTCAGTAATTTCAGAACGTAGGGCTGTTAAGAATCCATTCAAGGTGGAGGGTCTTTCTAGACTTTAGGAAAGACTAACTTTGCCAAGATGGGCCAATACCCTCAGGGAGTCGTTAGTAGGATGGGAACAGCTGGGGGATGTAGAAAAACAGTGGGCAAAACTGAAAGGGGATATTTTTAAGGGCAACCAACCTTTTTGTTACAAAAATGGTAAAATTAAGGTAAAAGGAAAAGGAGACCGCTATGAGCTTTTGAAAAGAAGTAGCTGAAAAAGTGAAGGAAAACAAGAGGGAGGCCTTCATGAAATACAAGGAGATCACAGAGAGAGGAAGACAGGCATCCTGTATTTGGAAAAACTTAGAGAAGCTAACAAAGTCAGTCAGGAAGGCAAAGATTCAAAAGGAGGAGGAAATAGCCAATGGCAATAAAATAATGGAGAGGGATAAGACATTGTTCAGATATGTTAAGTGAGAAGAGGAATGGCAAAAGTGGTATTGTCAGACTCAAGGATGCAGGGGGAGAGAAAACTATGTAGAAGCTGATAAGGATAAAGCGGAATTGCTTAACAAATATTCTGTTTCTGTTTTCACAGATGAAAGACACCAGGAGCAGGGGACCTCAGGAAACACCACACAAACAGGGACAGGCAGCCGAGGGACATCTTGAAACAATTTTCAGAAGAATGTGTTCGTGAGAAACCTGAATCAACTTAAAATAGACAAAGCGATGGTGACCGTATTGGGATACACCCTAGAATACTGAGGGAACTTGGGACGTTCTAGCAGCTCCACTGACTGGACCTTTTCCAAGGCCTCGTTGGAGTCTGGTAGTGGGTGCGCAGAGGACTGGAGACGGAGGCTCATGTGGTGCCTTTACACAACAAGCGTAAGTAAGGATTATGGTTGAAAACTACAGGCCGGTTAGTTGTTTAACGTTTGGTGGTGCGTAAAGAAATTATTGGAAGAGATGCTGAAAAGAGAAAATAGTGAGGTTTCTGGCGCGTCTAGCGGATCAGTACAGGATCCGAAGCAGCAGAGAATTCACCAGAGGCATAGGTCTATGTCAGACACAAATCTGATTGATTTCTTTGACTGGGTGACCAGCGGAGTTGGACTGAGGGGAGAAGCCCTAGATGTGGTGTTATTAGATTCCAGTTAAAGCCTTTGACACCATTTCCTCTCAGGCGAACTTATAAACCAAACTGAGCACCCTCAGTTACGGCTTGGGTTAGAAAATTGGTTGGGGTGGGAGGTGACAAGAGTACATGGAACTTTGAAGGAAATATTGATACATCGTGCCAGATTTCTTACAACTTATTAGTTCCGCGTCCGGCCGGGCCCGGGCTTCATCAGAGGCATTGACATCTCGGGCCGCTGACCCCGAGCGCCGTCGTTGGTCCTCTGAGAGGGGGGTCTCCCACCCGGGAGCCCAGAAGGAAGAAGAAGCACTCGTGAGGGTGGTTGTTCAGTGGAGGACACCTGGAATCCTCAAGGGGCAGGTCCGCGCGGAGCCCCTGACCGCCCATCTCCGGGCTCTCAGAGTTGGAGCATGCCGACCAAAGACCTCGCCTGGAGCCGGAGGGTCCCCGAATCAGGTAACTTCTGTTGTCCTTGTGGACATCCTCCTCCAGGAGCAAACACCATCGGGCGGCCGAGGTCGGGGGCTTGTGGAGTCTCCTGAGCTCAGTCAATCAGGTTGACGGCACCTGGAGATTGCAGCCTGGCTGCCTTCATGGAGACAGCAGTGGGTACTGATCGGCTGGTCTGACAGGAGGCTTCTCCTGCCCCGAACCACTGGGTCACTTGCCATCTAAGTCGACCCCGGAGGCCTCGCTGATCCTCGGAGTCCCATTAAGTCTCGAATTGATCCTTGGCCCAAGTACTTCTCCCTCGACCTCCCGTGCTGGGCCGAAGGTCATCGACACCGTTGCCCTACGGCGTCGGGTTTTGCGGGTGGCATCGAGGCCCACATCAGGCCGGCAGCCGCTCGTCCTCCCTCCATCTAGAGGAGTCGGCATGGGAGACGGAGGACCAAGGAGTCTCCTGACAACCTTCCTGACCCAGTGCGTTCCCGTAGGACTCCCCAGAGTCCGAGCCTCGAGAGAAGGTCCCCCCAGAGGATACCGGTTCTCAGATTTCTTCAGGGACATGGCCAAGGCTTTGGAATTCCCGGCAGATGCTGCGGAGGAGCCTTGAGCCGAAAAAGCTCCGATGACCTAAGTCAATGATTTTCCTCCGAAGGAAGCCTTTATGGTTCCGGTTCCTCCGATACGGGAACAGCTGGCCTCTCTCCGTATGTGGGAAGCACTTGACTTGTGACAACTGGTTCTGAGCAGGTGGGTCGATTCCATTTATCGAGTCCTTAAGAATCCTGGGTTCCAAAAGGCACAGCTACCGCACAACTCCATGGTTGTGGAATCGGCCATGCACAGGCTGAAAAGTCAAAAGATGCACTTCTTGGTGCCTCCCGGCCGGGAGGCACCTACTGACATCACTCATCCCCCTCTTAAATGTGCCCTACTTAATACACGCTCTGCTAGAAACAAAATCCCTTAATTACTGACCTTATCATTGACAATGAACCTAGACTTACTTTGCCTTACTGAGACATGGTTCCAAGATACTGATTCCGTCCTCTTAAATCAGATATGTCCTGATAACTCATTCCACTCATGTATGTAATAGATCCCATGGAAGAGGAGGAGGTGTAGCCGTTATTTCTAGATCCAACCTCAAACTTTCCATAACAGAATCCACCTCCACACTAGGTATGGAATCCATCACAGTCTCTAACTACACTATCACTGCACCTTATATATCGAGCTCCTCAGACAGACTCCTCTGACCTCTCCACTATTTTAGACACAGCCCTGCTCCCCTCAATCCCCCTCACGCCCACTAATAATCCTTGGAGACTTAAACTTATACTCCAAACCCTCACTCATTCCTCCTCCTTCCTCCAAGCAATGAACACATGCAATTCACCCAAATACTACACCACCCTACCCATTCTAAAGGAAACATCCTTGACCTAATATTTATACCCCATCACTCTCACTTACATGACCAAGTTCAACACTCCATCCATCCAATTCCATGGTCTGATCATGCCATCATCTTTTTCTCCCTCCCCTACTCATCCACCAGACATCAACAACCTATCCATCCCTACCACAAACGCAAATTCAAACCTTTCAATGCAACAACTTCTTGGAAGAAACTATCCCCTCACTAGACCAATTAAATAACAGCAACCTGAATCTTAATCATTTCATCTCTAAATGGAATAAAGTCATTTCTACTGCTTCCCTACTCCCACAAAAACACTACCCCCACAAACACCACAGAAGAACCCCATGGTTCTCCACTAATCTCAAAACCCTTAAGAGGGAACTTAGACGTCTAGAATGAAAATAGAGACACACCCAAGACCCTGACTCATTTAGCCTACACTTCTAAACTACAAATATATTGTTCTGAAACACTAAATCAAAAGAGACAATATAATGAAAACATTATCAAACGTGCCCTTAACAAACCTAGAGAACTTTTCTCCATCGCTAAATCCCTAATAAATGAACCCCTGCAACAGGACCAACTGCCAAAAATAACTGCACAAACCATAGCTGACCATTTATCATCCAAATACCCCCCCCCATCAGCAACTTACAACCCCCAACCTACCTTTGAACCCCATACTCAACTTCCCAACTCATCCTCTCATCCTGTCTACACACATGGAATGAATTTCACTCTATTACACTAGATAATGTAATAGATGTCATAAAAGGATTGAACACATCAACCTCAGCTTTAGATCCTTGTCCAACCCATTGGATCAAAACAACCATCAATACCCTCGGCCCCTATATCCTAAACTTAATTCAAACCTCACTTAAATCAGGCTTTGTTCCACCCCTTCTTAAATGTGCCTCCATCCGCCCAATCATTAAAAACTCAAAACTTGACCCTACCTCCCCTTCATCCTACAGGCCTATCTCCAGTATCCCCTACCTAGCAAAGATTACTGGAAAAAAATAGTCCAAATCCAACTCCAGAACCACATTGACGACCACTCCCCCTTGACCTCTACCAACATGGCTTTAAAAGAAACCATGGAGTAGAAACACTACTTACTTCTCTACTAAATTCACTGTATTTACATACCCAAAGCCCTACCCAAGGATGTCTCCTCATCTTTCTTGACCTTTCTCCTGCATTCGACTCTCTACCTCACAATCAACTCCTAACCAGACTTCAAGAAATAGGTCTCAATGGTACAACTCTTAAATGGTTCCAATCTTATCTGTACTCCAGAACTTAACAGGTACGACTTGGAAATGACACCTCCCTCCCATTTACTCTAAAACAGGGTGTACCTCAAGGATCTAGCCTATCTGCCTTACTTTTTAGCATCTTCCTTCAACCTGCTTGCAAAATATTTCAAGATGATGACATTCAGTACCAAATAGATGCTGATGACATGATGTGCTTTACCCTTTTAAACCTCTCCAATCCCAACTTTTCTAAAATCAATGAATGTCTAACTTCCCTCAAATACTGGCTTCTCAACATAACCTTACAATCAACCAAGCAAAAACAGAGGTACTTCAAGTATTTTTCTAACCTCACATACTCACCTCCCCCAACTCTCACCATTGCTAATCTCCCACTTGTAATAAAAAATCAAGTAAAATATCTTGGAATTACCCTTGACCAGAACCTCTCCTTCACTGAACACATAAAAAGATCCACTAACACAATATATGCAAAACTACGCACACTCCGTAATCTTAAACCTCTCTTAAACCCAGACTCCTTTCGCACTGTATGCCAGTCCCTCACAACTCCTTCACTTGACTATTGCAATCTAATTTACCATGGCCTCCCTAAAACTTCAATCCAACCACTCCAAATAGCCCAGAATACGGTAGCGAGGCTCATATCTAACAAACCCAGACGAGCTCATATCACACCTGTTCTACATGACCTTCACTGGCTACCTATACAATACAGAGCTAAATTTAAGGTCCTCACCCTTATTCATAAAATAATCTTTTTTTTTTTTTTTTTTTTTTAAAGCTTTATTTTCATTTTCCAACAAAACAAGCATATCAAACCATACAGAAAACTAAATAGACACAGCAAAACTAACACTATAAAGAAAAAATACAGAAAGAAAAGAAATCCCGGGAGAACCCTCACCCTCCCCCACCCACCCCGGCACTCTCCTCCAGGTATCGCTGTCTAGGCTCCCGGGTGGAGCCATAACAATACCAAGACTTGGATAACTATATTAGTTGGCGGATGCAATAAAGTCATTTAACAGTTGCCATTTAAGAAAATGTTTCCCAGACAATAATAGAGATTTGTGTGAGTCTTGTTCGAATCGACTGTACAGGCTAACTCGGTTCCACCATTCCAGAAAGGTAGCATTCATGGTTGCCTTCCAGTGACTGATGACCAAGCATATCGCTATGCCGATCAAAAAATCCAGCAGAAAGGCACCATTCTTATGCAGTGAAGGTAAATCTGCTGCAGATCGGAAAACTACAATCTGCCAAGAGAGGGGCTCCCTGATCTGTAGAATGAGTTGCACCAGCTCCCACACGGAGTCCCAAAAGGTACGCACCGCCACACAGTCGTAGACAATATGCCTTAAGGTGCCAGTCTCAGCTCCGCACGTCCAACAAAGGGGGCTGAGAGAGGTATCCCATCGGGCAAGTTTAACAGGAGTATAAAAACAGTTATGAGCAAAATAAAACAAGGTCTGGGTCAAAGAAGCAGATCGAGTCACTCTGACTTGTTTGCCCCAGAATCTCTTCCACTGAAGTTCAGAGAGCTCCCTCCCTGCTTCCCGTTCCCATCTCTTTTGGACCTTTCCCATCAACAGAGATGAGGACTCAGTCAGTTCCTTATAAAGCAATGACACTATTCCCTTCCCTTGGCTAATTTTATGAAGGATCTCGATAGCACCTTCTAAACCAGAATCCTGTCCCGGGACCATGCCCGCTCCAACGAGACAATGCCGGAGTTGAAGCCATTGAAAATAACAGGATGGGGGAAGATCAAATTCCTGGCTAAGCTCCCCAGACGTTTTCCACATGTTGGAAGTGCATAGCTGGCTCACGGTCCAGATTCCACGGGCAGAGTACCATGTTTTCCAGGCAAAAGACTGTTTATGAATTTGAAATAGAGGGTTGTACCAGATAGGCAAGTGGGAGCGAGAGTGGCCCTCGGGATCATGCGTTTTAATGAATAGCTGAAAAGCCTTAAGTGTATCTAGAATTACAATGGGAAGGGAAAATGCAGTGGGAAAGCACATCCCTGGGGCGCACCTCAGTGGGACTGGGGTTAGCAATTTTTCCTCTAAGATAACCCAGACCGGCCTCCCAGTAAGGGGAGTATCTAGCCAGCGAGACCCCTGCTTGAGCAGGAAGGCGTGATGATAAGCCTTAAAGTTAGGGAAATTCCACACCTCCCTTCTCACGATGAAGTCTTAGTTTGTCCTTAGCAATCCTCGGTGTTTTATGCTGCCACAAAAATTGGAGGAGAAGCCTCTCAAGATGTTGATACATTGAAGCAGGGAGATAGCAAGGCAAACATCTCCAAAAAATAGTTAACCTTGGGGACAATCATCATTTTTGATAGTTTCTAGCCTGCCCCACCAGGAGAGTGTTAGGGGAGACCACCGCGTGGTCAGCTCTCGAGTTAGGGATAGAATCTCTTCGGCATTACGTTTATGAGTTTATTCAAAAGGGTAACAATATCTGACGCATAAGTATTTAACAGCTACCGATTCCCAAATTAAAGGATGCGTGCCTAGGTCTTACTTATGAGTCCATTTGTTCAAAGGAAACATCACGGACTTGGACCAATTAATTTTATAGCCTGAATATCGCGAGTAGTGCTCTATTTGTTCCAGCGTCAGGGGAAGAGAATCGGGCGATAAAAAGAGAAGGAGGTCGTCCGCATATGCGGAGAGTTTGGTCTCCTGCCCCGCGACTAAAGCACCATGGATATCTGGATTTTGGCGTATAAGAAGAGTTAAGGGCTCCATCGCCAGGTTGAAGAGCATGGGGGATAGTGGGCAGCCCTGTCGAGTGCCGCGCCGGAGAGCAAGAGATGGCGAGGCCACACCGTTGACACAAATCCGTGCGGTGGGATCCGTATATAAGCTCTAGAGCCCGAAGAAAGACCTCTCCGAAGCCAAACCAACGTAAAGTCGCAAAGAGAAAAGGCCACTCCAAGCGGTCAAAGGCTTTTTCTGCGTCCAAGGAGAGACCGACCAGTGGTTCCTCCATCACGTCGGCTCCCAATAAAATATGGCACAAAAGACGCGCATTATCAGCAGTCGAGCGGCCTTCGGTGAAACCGCACTGGTCAGGGTGTATTAAAGTCGGGATGATCCCAGAAAGCCGGGTTGACAATACAGTTGCATATATCTTATAATCAGCATTAAGCAGCGAGATGGGGCGATAATTGGATACTAATTGAGGATCCCTACCTGGTTTCTCAAAAACCACTAAGTTAGCCGCCGCAAAAGTGCCGATTGGTTGCCCTGACGCAGATAACAATCGATAATACTGCTCCAGATGAGGAGCAAGAGCCTTGGCAAAAATTTTAAAGATTTCCTCTGGTAGCCCATCTGGTACCGCAGCCTTCCCCGGGGCCATTGATATTATCGCCCGCTTAATCTCCTCGACTGTAAGGGGAGCATCAAGCTCCGCACGATGATCATCAGAAAGAACAGGATGCTGTAAAGTAGCGACCAGCTGTGCGAAGCCATCTGGTGAAAATGCGCATTCTGAACTGTACAACTGAGAGTAATAGTCCCGAAAGGTCTCGGCAATCTGCTCATCCTTGACCAATAAATCCGAGCCCGATGGAGTTTTGATGGCACTGACACGCTTGATCTCCCGCTTACCCTTCAAAATGGTTGCTAGCTGTTTCCCGCTTTATTCCCCTCGCGATAGTAGTTACCCTGTTGCCTCCGAACGTACTGAGAAGCCGCGGTAGACATAAGGGTATTATATTGGAATCGCAAGCGCCGAAGACGGATTAAGATACATGGGTCCCGTGCGCCGCGTGAGGACTCTTTCCCCCGCCTTGATCTGCAGCTCCAGATCTTGTAACCGGTGTTTCCTTTGCTTTTTCAATCGTATATCAAATCCAGTAATAACCGCTCTAAGCGTGGCCTTGAAGCCCTCCCACCAGGCCCATACAGATGTGGCATGGGCGGAGTTGAACCGAAAAATAGTCAGAAATGGCCTCATTTACCACAATCTGAAATTCAGGGATGTCAAGGAGAGATCGATCTAAGGTCCAAGCGGGGGTCGGGTTGTGTAAGGAATCATCTTGTAAAATCATTGAGATGGGGGCATGGTCTGAGATGTGGATTGAATGGATGCTGGTAAGACCTATATTAGGGACCAAGGCCTTGGAAATTAAAAAATAATCTATTCGGGATTGCGACGCGTGCGGTGCAGAGAAAAAGGTAAATTCCAGATCTTCCGGGTGCTGTAAGCGCCAAATATCTATTAGAGCTAACTCCTGGGTCATGGAGGAAAGAACAAGTTGTCCCCTGGGTCTTTTAACCGTTCAGGAGGTTGCCGGTCAATAAGAGGATCGAGTGCTTGATTGAAATCCCCCCCGACGATAATCAGCTTCCCGCTATCTGCATGAAGCACTTTCGCAACCGCGGTGAAAAAGGCTGTGTTATCCGCGGTGGGAGCGTATATATACACATGAGGAGCACTTCGAGCTCACCTAGCTTAAATAGCACTTTGGCCCAGCGACCCTCCCCATCAGCACTACTACTTAGTACAGTTAGCCTAAGAGAGTTTCTGGCCAGAATGGCCACCCCGTTATGTTTCCGAACAGCAGGGGAATGTGCTATGACTTTATAAGGACGCTGACCGAGTTTCAAAGACTCATGTAAATTTAAGTGCGTCTCTTGTAGCATCAGTATGTCAGCCCCTTCTCGACGTGCATAATCTAGAATTTTACGCCTCTTTATCGGGCTGTTTAGACCCTGCACATTGAGGGAAACAACTTTACAAGGAGCCATTGGGGTTTATATCGGAAAAAGCCCCTAAGGGCCTGGGCATAAGGTTTATGGTAACCTGGGAGATCAGCCATTTATCACAAAACCTAGTCTTGGCAAAGCTGTGATAAAGAAGTATTAGCAAACATTTCCCACAAACAACCATAGCAAGCGAACAGTACAATCCCTGGAGGAGAGGCGAAACCCTGAAAAAATGTCGGTGAGCGCAGGCCGGCTGAGCTGGCCTCAGGAGACCTGAGAGAACAGACAGGGCCATATCGCTACCGACAGGGACCACCCGGGGGGTAATCGCAATTGGAGATGTGTACGGACCTAATTAGGCAGAGTGTAACAACATGCAAGAAATATCATACAATTAGTTAAATATCAGTGAATATATTAGCGTAGAGAAATGGAAAACCATAACAGAGGGAAAATCCCCCCCCAGTCCAGTCCTCAAGCGACTCCAAATCTGGTGGCGCTGGAAAGATTCCTCCAACCAAAGGAGAGCGCCATTGGGTGCGTAGCACTATTCTGAAGGTAACAATTCTATAGCGCTGTGAGGTGCGGTACAGCAGTGCGAGTTTGGCCGGTCGTGTTCGACATCTCAGCGCATCTGGGCAGCTTCCGCTTCTTCCAGGAATTGTAGCAGTGCGTCTGGTTCCTCAAAGGTGCGAGTGTGGTTGTGGTAAGTAACGCGCATCCGCGCGGGATACAAGAGGCCAAAGCGCGCCTGAATCTGCTGAAGTCGGGGTCGAAACTCTAAGAGCCTCTTGCGTCTGTTGACAGTGTGTTTGGCGAGGTCCGGGTAAAAAGAAAGTTTGCGCCCCTCGAACTCTATCGGAGCTCTTGTTCGCGCCAGCTCCAAAATCTGTGCAGCCTGTTGGTAGCGCAGAGTACGAAAGATAACAGGCCTCGGTCTGGAGTTGTGTAGCGTGGTGTAAGCAGGGATGCGATGTGCACGATCAATTTCAAAGTCCTTATCAAAGGTACAATGCAAGATCTCAGGAATGAGCTTATATAGAAAAGCCCGCATATCTTTCCCTTCTGCACCCTCCGGCAGGCCCACCAGTCGCACATTATTGCGGCGTGCTCGATTGTTGCCATCTTCCACCTCACGCTGCAACGCTTTGAGCTGTCTTTCCAGCTTAGATATTGTTTCTATGGGGGCCTCGTGTGTAGAGAGAGTTGCCTCCACTTTGTCCTGACGCACAGATAGGCCCCTCGATTTTAGCATTGAGACCGGCCAACTCTTCTTGCACTGAGGTTAACGTGGCCCCATTAGCCTTGACTAATTCCTTGACTCCTCGTATTTCAGTGAGAAGCTCGAGGTGAACATCAGGCCCCTCTCGTGCGGGCGCCATTTTTTGTGGGGAGATGGGCTCCGTTTTAGTCCATTTTGCACTGCTATTCGATGTCCCCGAGTAGTCCAAGCGTTGCGGTTTTGGTCCCGCCATCAGGAAGGTACCGTGGTGCGATTCCGGCAGTTTTTGCTGATAGAGGGTACTTATGAAACAGGATTCTTGCAAGATCTCCTAAGAGCCACCGCACTAGGCGTCTACTCCGCTCGGCATCAGGCTCCGCCCCCCTCATAAAATAATCTTAAATGAATCAGCACCATGCCTCACTTCACTCCTTGCCTTTCCTAGCAACACAAGAACACACCGTACCTCCACCAAAAACTTGCTATCCATACCCACAATCAATAGGTACTGTAAACAAGCTACAAGTAATAGAGCCTTCTCCCTTTATGCCCCATCGTTATGGAACACCCTCCCCCCCGAACTACACAACTGTGAGAGCCACATTGAATTTCGCAAAAAACTAAAAACATATCTCTTTATAGAGCATTTTTCCTCTCCACCTTAACTCTTCACCTCGTGACCTAATTCACCACCCAATTCCCTCCAATTCAACACAAATCTATATGCAACCAAGTTACTCAAATTTACTCAATGTAAATAATTATCCTAATCAGTTAGCTATCCTTTACCTCTCTCCATGTATTAACTCTAATGTTCCAGTACATATTGTTACTTTGTTAACTTGTTAACTTATTACTTGTTATTTTAACTTAATTTTAATTTTATTTCACAGTTTTACTTGTATCCTTAATTATCCTACATTGTTTAATTGTTCCCTGTAAACAGTTGTAATATACTGTACTACTGTTTCATGTAAACCGTCTTGACTAGTAGAAAGACGGTATATAAAAACTGTTAAATAAATAAATAAATAAAATAAATAAACCTGGATGCCCTCGGTAGAAAGTGCTTCCAGGGCTCTATGCTGTCTTGCCGTGTCCAGACTTACCAGCTGTACATGGGCATGTACTTATGGGACCTGGCAAAGGAGATTGCCGGGTTCTCGGCTGGCCTCTCCGAGGAACCCTTGCAGAGATTCAAAGCCTTGTTTTCAGGGATCCAGGAGTGCTCGAAGTTTATATCTCGAGCAGCTTATGACTGCTCCGAGGCTTTGGCCCGGGTAGCCACGGCTGGCATCGGTGCACACCGTTAGGCCTGGCTACATTCATCGGACCTGGAGTCATGGGTACAGGACAAGTTGGTCGATGTCCCGTGCCGAGGTGACAATCTGTTCGGCAAGCCCATGACTGAGAAGGCTGCAGAAATCGAGACCAAGACTCTCACGAGGACAAGACTGTCCAGAAAGACTTCTGCCCCTTCTCACAAAAAGAAGGGCTCAGGAAAGAAGCCCCTTTTCCCGAGGAAGGGTGCTGCCTACAAAACCTACCCTCAGTATCAGGCCTCTCCAACTCCCCAACAGGGCCAGTGGGCCAAGGGGCAGGGGCATGGGCCTCGTAGGCAGAAAACCCCCAAGCCGCCAGCTACGGCTCCTGCACAGCAGGGAGGGGGTTTTTGAATCCCACAGCATAGCCTCTCCTCCGCTGGTGGCTCCACTCAGCACAGGGGGTTGGCAGACCCAGTATGCCTTCAGGTGGCCAGCCATCCCAGGGGATACCTGGGTACTGAGCATAGTCCAGAAGGGCTATATGCTCCATTTCCACCAGCTACCCCCCTCCTACTATCTAGGGGAGCCTCCAAGACTCCCTCTACACAGGAACCTCCTCCTTCAAGAGTTGGCAAGTCTTTTAAAGGAACAGGTGGTGGAACCGGTGCCACACCACCTGGAGGGGCAAGGCTTCTACTCCAGGTACTTCCTACTACCAAAGAGAACAGGAGGCCTCAGACCTATCCTAGACTTGCGAAATCTGAACAAGTTTCTGGAGAGGGAAAAGTTCAAGATGCTTACCCTTGGGATACTGCTGCCCTACCTCCAGCAGGGAGACTGGCTATGCTCCTTAGACCTAAAGGATGCTTATACTCACAGCCTCATCCATCCAGACCACAGACAATATCTCAGATTTGTGGTGGGAGGAAACCACTTTCAGTACAGGGTGCTTCCCTTTGGTCTGACCTCTGCCCCCAGAGGGTTTTCACCAAATGCCTGGCGGTGGTAGCTGCTTTTCTCAGAAATCAGGGGATTTTTGTCTTCCCGTACCTGGGCGACTGGCTAATCAGGGGCCAGTCACTCTAGGAGGCCCAACAGGCCACTCTTCGCACAGTCTCTCTTCTTCAGCATCTGGGCTTTGTCATAAACTACGCAAAGTCCACTTTGCTCCCCTCTCAGAACCTAGAGTTTATAGGGGCCAGGTTGGACACCCTTCAGGCCAGAGCTTACTTGCCCGAGGACAGGGCCCACAGACTTATGGACTTTGCTAGCCAGTTCCAAATCAGTTCTCGTGTTTCCACCAGGCACTACCTAAGGCTCCTGGGCCACATGGCATCCACGTACATTTGACACTGAATGCCCGTCTGCACATGCGGGCTGCTCGATGGTGCTTCAGAGATCAGTGGACACAAGCCACCGGTGACCTTCGAGACAGAGTAAAAGTGTCCAGACGAATTCTGAACTCCTTACAGTGGTGGCCACATCTGCCAAACCTTCTCAGGGGTGTACCTTTTCAGGCTCCAGCACACACCAGTCCTTAGTGGAACACCAGATCTAGTGCAAGAGATAAGGGTGTGGGGGCCACTTGGCAATAGTGATCATAGCATGATCGCCTTTGATTTAATTAGTGGAGGAGGGATAGTAAGGAAATCCAAAGTACTACCTTTTAACTTTCGAAAGGGAGACTATGATAAAATGAGGAAAACAGTTAAGAAAAAAATAAAAGGAGCAATTGCAAAGGTTAAAGACGTACATCAAGCTTGGGTGTTGTTGAAAAATACTATCTTGGAAGCCCAGACCAGCTGTATTCCACGCTTTAAGAAAAGTGGAAGGAAGTCCAAAAAACTGCCAGCATGGTTTAAAGGTGAGGTCAGAGAGCTGTTGTTGCCAAAAAAGCATCTTTCAGGAAATGGAAAAAAGAGCCAAACGACGAAACCTGGAAACAGCACAAGCACTGGCAAGTCAAATGCAAGGCATTGATAAGGCAGGCAAAGAGAGAATTTGAGAAGAAGCTTGCTGCGGAAGCAAAAACGCAAAATAAAGACCTTTTCAAGTACATTCGTAGCAAAAAACCTGTGAGTCAGTTGGTCCATTAGATGATAAAGGGGTTAAAGGAGCACTAAGAGGCGACAAGGCGATAGCGGAGAGACTGAATGAATTCTTTGCTTCAGTCTTTACTGAGGAAGATGTAGGGATGTTACCCTGACTGAAGTGGTATTTAAAGGTACGGAATAATTGAAGGAAATATCGATACATCGGGAAGATGTCTTACAACTATTAGATAAACTGGAGAGTAGCAAATCACCTGGGCCGGATGGTATACATCCAAGGGTATTGAAAGAACTGAAATATGAGATTGCAGAACTGCTATCAGTAATCTGTGAACTATCATTAAAATCATCTCTAATACCTGAAGATTGGAGGATTGCCAATGTAACACCAATTTTTAAAAAGGGTTCCAGGGGTGATCCGGGAAACTACAGACCGGTGAGCCTGACGTCAGTACCGGGAAAAATGGTAGAAACCATCATAAAGAATAAAATTATTCAGCATGTAGATAGTCACAACCTAATGGGAGACAGCCAACATGGCTTTAGACAAGGAAGATCTTGTCTTACTAATCTGTTATGTTTTTTTGAAGGAGTGAATAAACAGGTGGACAAAGGTGAGTCGGTTGATATTGTGTATCTGGACTTTCAGAAAGCCTTTGTCAAGGTCCCTCATCAGAGACTTTTGGCAAAACTAAAGAGTCATGAGATAGGAGGCAGTGTACTATTGTGGATCAGGAACTGGTTAAAAGATAGAAAGCAGAGGGTAGGGCTAAATGGCCACTTTTCCCAATGGAGAAAGGTGAATAGTGGTGTACCCCAGGGATCTGTGCTGGGTCCGCTGCTTTTTGACATATTCATAAATGACCTGGAAAGTGGAATAACGAGTGAGGTTATCAAATTTGCAGATGACACAAAACTATTTAAAGTTGTTAAAACCCAAGAGGATTGTGAAAAATTGCAAGAGGATCTTGATAAATTCGAAGACTGGGCATCAAAATGGCAGATGAAATTTAATGTGGACACGTGCAAGGTTATGCACCTAGGGAAGAACAACCCAAACTATGGTTACACGATGCAAGGTTCCACATTAGGAACCACCACCCAGGAAAAAGATTTAGGCGTCATTGTGGATACCATGTTAAAACCCTCGGCCCAGTGTGCAGCGGCGGCCAAGAGAGCAAATAGAATGCTAGGTATGATAAGGAAAGGAATGGAAAATAAAACAAAAGATATTATAATGCCTCTATATCGTTCCATGGTGAGACCGCACCTTGAATATTGTGTGCAATTCTGGTTGCCGTATCTTAAAAAGGATATAGCGATTTTAGAAAAGGTACAGAGAAGAGCCACCAAAATGGTAAAGGGGATGGAAGGATACTCCTATGAAGAAAGGCTAAAAAGGTTAGGGCTCTTTAGCCTGGAGAAGAGACGGCTGAGGGGAGATATGATGGAAGTCTATAAATTAATGAACGGAGTGGAACGGGTAAACGTAGATCGATTGTTTACCTTATCAGAATATAGAAAGACTAGGGGACATGCAATGAAGCTACAGGGTAAACTATTTAAGACTAATAAAAGAAAATATTTTTTCACTCAACGTGTAATCAAACTCTGGAATTTGTTACTGGAGGATGTAGTAAAGGCTGTTAGTGTAGCTAGGTTTAAGAAAGGTTTGGACAAGTTCCTGGAGGAAAGGTCCATAAACCATTATTAAGAAGTGACCGAAGATATCAATGCTTGACCCAGTACAAGCATTGTGGAACTTGTGTCTCTTGGGGAAACTGCTAGGTACATATGACCTAGATTGGCCACTGTTGGAAACAGAATACTGGGCTTGATGGACCTTGGTCTGACCCAGTATGGCATATCTTATGTTCTTATGTTCTTATGTTCTTATGCATCCTTAAAGGGCTGGGGTGCACATTGCTAGGGCATGTGCACTCAAGGCCTGTGGTCCCCTCGGGAGGATAGTGCTAGCTCCCTTACTTCTACTTAAGGACGTTGAAGAGGTGGTCTTGGCCTCTAGGAGGCAGTCCACCAGAAATTCCTATGCCAAGTGGCGTAGCTTTATGGTATGATGTGCTCAGCGCAATGAAGATTCTTTCTCTTCCCTTGTGCCAGTAGTACTGCAGTATCTACTTCACCTTTCAGACCTAGGCCTTAAGTCCAACTCTGTAAGGGTCCACCTCAGTGCTTTGTCAGCGCACCACTCACCAATGATGGACAGTCTCTGTCGGTTCACCCCTTGGTGTCCAGATTTCTCAGAGGTCTGCTTCTACTCAAGCCTCCGGTTTGTCCACCAGCGACTGAGTGGGATTTGAACGTGGTCTTGCAGCAACTTACTCGCCCATCGTTTGAGCCAATGGCTACTTGTCATTTGCACTTCCTCTCTTGGAAAGCGCTCTTCCTGGTGGCTCTTACCTTGGCCAGACGTGTGAGTGAACTACAAGCTCTGGTTTCTGATAGACCATACACGCGGTTCTATAGGAACAGTGTGGTCCTACGGACCCATCCCAAGTTCCACCTAAAAGTGGTCTCCTCTTTCCATCTCAATCAGGAGGTGGTTCTTCTGACCTTTTTTCCTAGGCCACATGCCAGCCGGGCTGAAACAGTCTTCCCTACCCTGGACTGTAAAAGGGCGTTGTCCTTTTACATTGAACGTACGCGGGATCATCGAAGGGCTACTCAGCTCTTCGTCTCGTTTGACGTAATAGGATGGGGTTACCTGTCTCCAAGCGTACGTTGTCCACTTGGGTAGCAGATTGTATCACCTGGGCGTACAGGGCAGCCGACCTTCCCTTGCAGGGTCGGGTCACAGCCCACCGTGTCAGGGCGAAAGCCGCGTCAGTAGCTCATCTCCGCTTTGTTCCGTTGGCAAACATCTGCCGGGCCATTCAAGCCAGACTTTTGCAGCCCATTACTGCCTGGAGAGAGAGTTCTGGCAGGACAATGTTTTCGGCCAGGCGGTACTCCATAATCTCTTTGAGATTTAGGCAACTCCTACCCTCCGGCCCTTTGTGTTGGGCTACCATACGGGGTGCGTTCTCAGAGAAAATTCTTATCACGGATGCTGAGGCTCTTGAGAGGGAGCCATTTTTTCAGCTCTGGGTTCACGGTAGCCTAGAGCTAGGGAGTCCCATATGTGAGGACTGACTTCCTGCTTGGTCCTGGAGAAAGCGTAGTTACTCACCTGTAACAGGTGTTCTCCAGGAGCAGCAGGAATCAGTCCTCACGACCCTCCCTCCTCCCCTGGAGTTGCAGTCCTATCCTTCATTTTGATTTTTGCTGTCTTTTAGCTATGTCATCGGACTGAGCAAGATGGCACCCTTGGGCGGGAAGGGGACTGTGCATGCGCGCTGCATTCCCAAAGGCTTTCTTTGAAAGCTGGAGAAATGCTCCGCACGAGGGCGCCATCGGTGCCGACGTCACCCATATGTGAGGACTGATTTGTGCTGCTCCTGGAGAACCCCTGTTACAGGTGAGTAACTACGCTAACAGGGGAACTACCTGTCTCTAAAAGTGCGGGCAATGCAATCATGCCGGCGACTGTAGTTTAGTACAGCTACGGAACCGAAGAAGAATGGTCCCATTGCTGTGTGGTGAGTGCCACGGAGAAGACCAGTCCACCAAGAGGCAGGAGGATAAGGAGTGAATAACCGAGGGGGGAATGCTTGGAGGTCTAATGGTGAAATGTCCACCAGAGGTAAGGGCTTAATTTCCGGTTCCATGTAAATGCGCCCTCAGATTTTTGCACCCTGTGCAGTTGCACCACTTGCACTGGGCTAGGTACGGTCCTGGCGATGAGACATCCAGGCAGCGATGCCAGATAGGCAGGCAAATATATAGGCTTGAAGTGTAAGAGAAATATCAGGTGTAGATAGATAGATCTGAGATTCATCATTGAAAGCCATGGGAGGAGATGAGTGCACCAAGTGACTGGGTATAGAGAGAGAGAAAAGAAGAGGGCCTAGAACAGACCCTTGGAGACTAATTCCCAACAGGGCCTGTCTGGACATCCAAAATCTGGATAGGCTGTCCTGCACCTGATCCTAGCATCCCCACAGGATTGGCATCAGAATCAGGTGCAATGGGCCTGGACGGTCAGGCCATGCTCCAATTCTGAGGGCCCGGACATCCGTCCACCTGGCTAGCTCAGCCTGGGTGCCTGCATGGAGCCGTGGTTCTATGGCGTCCCATTGCCATGGCACCGGGGTGCCATGCAGGAGTCCTGATTGCTGCCACAGCCTGAAAGTGTTTGTTCCCCACCGCCCGACCCCAGATCAGACCTACCGAGGCCGGGATCAGGCTGTGGGGAACCCCCATCATGTGCACCTCTTTGGGGGGGGGGGGTACAGATCTGCTGCCCTTTGCCGTCAGGGAGAGGGGACTTATTCCACCTCCGTGATGGAATAAGTCCCCTATCTAAATCCCCTTGCCTGGACATAGAGGGCCGTCATTGGAAAAAACCCTGTACATCCACGTTGGGAGTCATGCCTCCTGCCTGCCCTTGCTCCTCCTCCGGCCTGTCCCTCTTGCCCTCATACAGAGCTCCCCGCCTATCTTGGTAGTATGTGTGGGGAGCTCTGCACTCAGAATTGGGTCTAGGGGAATAGCGGGGGCTATACGCCATGCCGGATGTCCAGCCCCCACTATTTGGTAACGGCATGACCCCCTTGAGTACACCAACTGAGAGAGGGATAGCAGTAGATGAGGAACCCCCAGAACAGACAGTGAAGGAGTGATGGGAGAGATAAGAAGAGAATCAGGACAGTATAGTCCCTAAAAACCAAGTGAGGCAATCTATCAAGGAGAAGGTGGTGGTCAACAGTATCAAAAGCAGCAGAAAGCTCAAGAAGAATGAAGACTGAGTAAAGGCCTTTGGATTAAGCCAGGAACAAGTCGCTGGAGACTTTAGGAAGGGCCATTTCAGTAGAGTGCAAGGGATGAAAGCCAGATTGAAATGGATCAAGGAAGGAGAGAAAATCACGGAAATGGCAGAGAACTGCACATTCAAGAATTTTAGAAATGAAGGGAAGAAGGGAGATAGGGTCAAGTGAAGATTTCTTCAGGAGAGGTGTGACGAGACCATGCTTTAAGGCTGCAGGAAAAGTTGCAGAAGAGAATGATAGGATGAGAATTATGTGATAGAAGGGATAACAGAGGAAGATAATGGAGTTAAGGAGATGGGTGGGGATAGGATCAGAGGAACAGGTTGTAACTTTAGAGGAGGAAAGAAAATGAGAGGTTTCCTCTTTGGAGATCTTAGAAAAAGAAGAAAGAGCAACAGAGAATAAGAGAAAAGGTTGGCATTGAAGAGGGGGAAGAGGGGATGAAGCAGATCATGAGGGGAATTGGAGTGTAATCTTGTGGACTTTCTGGAAATAGTCAGCAAGTATTTCGGTGGAAAGAGAAGGGGGGCGGGGTCGGAGGTGGAGGTGCCTTTAGAGAACTGAGAGTAGAGAAGAGACAATGGGGGTCAGAGGTAAGAGAGTTAGTTAAATTGAGTAATTTTGCTTGGCAAGTGCTATGACAGATTGGAAGGAAGGAAGCATAAATTTCAAGTGAAGAAAGTCAAAAAGGGAGCAGGATTTGAGCCAAATGAGCTCAGCTGAACGGGCACAGGAACGAAGATAGTGGGTAGCTGAAGACAACCAAGGCTGAGTTATAGTGCGCCTCATAAAATGTAGGATAGGGAGAGCAAGAGAATCCAGAGAAGAGGAGAGAGCAGTATATTATAGGAAACTATAGCCTCATCAACCGAGTTACAAGACAAAGTGGAGGAGGGAGGTGATAAGAACATAAGATATGCCATACTGGGTCAGACCAAGGTCCATCAAGCAAAGTATCCTGTTTCCAACAATGACCAATATAGGTCATAAGTACCTAGCAGTTTCCCCAAAAGATACAGGTTCCTCAATGCTTGTATTGGGTCAAGCAGTGATATCCCAAGTCCCTTTTAATAATGGTTTATGGACCTTTCCTCCTGGAACTTGTCCAAACCTATTTTAAACCCAGCTACACTAACAGCTTTTACCACATCCTCCGGTAACAAATTCCAGAGTTTGATTACATGTTGAATGAAAAAATATTTTCTCTTATTAGTCTTCAATAGGTTACCCTGTAGTTTCATTGCATGTCCCCTAGTCTTTCTATATTCTGATGATGTAAACAATCGATCTACGTTTACCCGTTCCACTCCATTCATTAATTTATAGACCTCTATCATATCTCCCCTCAGCCATCTCTTTTCCAGATTGAAGAGACCTAACCTTTTTAGCCTCTCTTCATAGGAGTATCCTTCCATCCCCTTTACCATTTTGATGGCTCTTCTCTATACCTTGTCTAATAACACTATTTCTCCAGGACCAAGCAGGAAGTCAGTCCTCACATATGGGTGACATCGGCGCCGACGGAGCCCCCATGCAGAGCATTTCCCCAGCTTTCAAAGAAAGCCTTTGGGACTGCAGCACGCATGCGCGGTCCCCTTCCCGCCCAAGGGTGCCATCTTGCTCAGTCTTCTTTTTTCCGCGGAGCCCGACGAACGTGTTTCGTGATCACCCGAGAAAAAAGTTGATTTTGGTAGTGGAACTGTTTTTTCTTCGGTTCGACGCCGGTTTCCCTTTCCCGCCTTGGCCCGGTACGCTGGTATCGAGCCCGGACTTCTTTTTTCAGGTTTTGTCCTTCGTGACTAGCGTTCGCACCATTTTTCTGTTTTTCACTGGCAGCCCTGTCTTTTGACCTCACAGGGACCCTTTTTCCCCCGATGGCTGCCAGCGGGTTCAAAAAGTGTGATCGGTGTAAGAAACTTATGTCTGTCACCGACACACATGACTGCTGCCTCCGCTACCTCGGGCCCAATCATGACCCGATGATCTGTGGCCTGTGTGGGAAAATGTCCTCGAAGGCGTTGAGGAGTCAGCAGCACCAGAAGGAAATAATCTTCTCTGACTCCGCGTCTGGCCGGGCCTGGACTTTGTCAGAGGCCTCGACGTCTCGGGATTCCGATCCCGAGCATCGCTGGGGTTCCTCTGAGAGGGGGTCTCCCTCGCGGGAGCATCGCAGGAAGAAGAAACCCGCGAGGGCGGCGTCGGTGGACGCACTTGGCTCCTCGAGGGCCAGGTTACATAGCCCCGACCTCCGTCCCGGGTCTTCGGAGTCAGTGAGGCCTGCTAAACAACCTCGTGTGGAGCGTGAATCCCCAGGTCACGTGAGTACTGTAGTCCTCGTGGACTCTCCTTCAGGGGAGCCGACGTCGGGACCCGAGTAGGGGGCTGCTGAGTCTCCTGAGCTCGGACTCAGGTTGACGGCCTTGGAGAGCAGCTTGGCACTGATTGCCGGTCTCACCAGTGCATCTGCCCCGACCACCGGGACATCGACGTCCAAGTCGACCCCGGAGGCCGAGCCGATCTTCGAGTCTATGCGCTCTCAAGTCGATCCTCGGCTGAGGTCTCCCTCGGCCTCCTGTTCGGGACCGAGGTCGTCGACGTCAGTATCCTTGGTGTCAGAGCGGATGGCATCAGTGCCTGCCCGACTGGAGCCGCTCGATTCCTTCTCCGAGGGGTTGGGCTGGAAAACGGAGGACGAGGAGTCCCTGGACACCTTTTGGACCCGGTGTGTCCCTTCGGACTCACCGGAGTCCGAACCTCGGAGACGGTCCCCCCCCGGAGAACACCTGGTTCTCGGACTTCGTGCAGGATATGGCCAAGGCTTTGGCCTTCCCCGCGGACCCTGAGGAGGAGCCTCGAGCCGAGGCCCTGCAGTATGACTCTCCTCCCAAGGAGGCCTTTACTGTACTGGTTCCTCCGATGCTGGAAGGTTGCTCTTCCGCATGTGGGAGGCGCCGGACTCGATGCCAGTTCTGAGCAAGCGGGTTGATGCCATCTATCGAGTCCGCAAGAGCCCCGGGTTTCAAAAGGCACAGCTACCGCACCACTCCATGGTTGTGGAATCGGCCATGCATCGTCTGAAGAGTCAGAAGATGCACTCCTCGGTACCTCCTGGCCAGGAGGCCCGGAACCTGGATGCCCTCAGTAGAAAGTGCTTCCAGGGCTCTATGCTTGCTTGCCATGTTCAGACCTACCAGCTGTACATGGGCATGTACCTTCAAGACCTGGCAAAGGAGATTGCCGGGTTCTCTGCTGGTCTCTCCAAGGAACCTTTGCAGAGGTTCAAGGCCTTGTCATCGGGGATCCGAGAGTGCTCGAAGTTTATTTCTTGAGCAGCCTATGATGGCTTCGAGGCTTTGGCCCGAGTAGTCGGGGCTGGTATCGGTGCACGCCGTCAGGCCTGGCTACAGTCATCGGACCTCGAGCCATGGGTACAGGACAAGTTAGTCGATGTCCCCTGCTGAGGTGAAAACCTCTTTGGCAAACCTATGGCTGAAAAGACTGCGGAACTCGAGTCCGAAACTCTCACCCGGACAAGGCTGTCCAGAAAAACCTCTGCCCCTTCTCAGAAGAAGAAGGGCTCGGGAAAAAAGACCTTTTACCCGAGGAAGTCATCTGCCTACAAATCATACCCTCACTTTCAGGCCTCCACAGCTCCCCAGCAGGGTCAGCAGGCCAAGGGGCAGGGACATGGGCCCTGCAGGCAGAAAACCCCCAAGCCACCAGCTCCTACTCCTGCACAGCAGGGAGCGGGGTTTTGACTCCAGTGGCATAGCCTCTCCTCCTCAGTTGGCCCCCCTAAGCACAGGAGGCCGGCTGACCCTGTATGCCCACAGGTGGTCAGCCGTAACAAGGGATACCTGGATGCTCAGCATAGTCCAGAGGGGCTATCTTCTCCACTTCTACCAGGTACCTCCCTCCTACTTTCCAGGGGAGCCTCCAAGACTCCCTCTGCACAGGGACGTACTCCTGAAGGAGTTAGGAAGTCTTCTAAAGGAACAGGCGGTGGAACCGGTGCCCCACCACCTGAGAGGTCAAGGCTTCTATTCCAGGTACTTTCTAGTACCAAAAAGGACAGGAGGCCTAAGACCAATCCTAGACTTGCGGAATCTCAACAAGTTCCTGGAGAGGGAAAAGTTCAAGATGCTTACCCTTGGAATCCTGATGCCCTACCTCCAGCAGGGAAATTGGCTATGCTCCTTAGACCTAAAGGATGCTTATACTCACATCCTTATTCATCCAGACCACAGACAATATCTTTGATTTGTCGTGGGAAGAAACCATTACCAGTACAGGGTACTCCCTTTTGGCCTAACCTCCGCCCCCAGGGTTTTCACCAAGTGCTTGGCGGTGGTGGCGGCCTATCTCAGGGTTCAAGGACTCTTTGTCTTTCCCTACCTGGACGACTGGCTCATCAGAGGTCAGTCTCCACAGGAGACCAATCAAGTCACCCTTTGCACTGTCTCTCTTCTCCAGCATCTCAGGTTTGTCATAAACTTCGCAAAGTCCACTTTGAGCCCCTCACAGAACATGGAGTTCATCGGGGCAAGACTAGACACCCTTCAGGCAAAAGCCTTTTTACCTGTGGACAGGGCCCACAGACTGATGGATCTGGCCAGACAATTCCACAGCAATTCTCTAGTCTCCGCCAGACAATTCCTGATGCTCTTAGGCCACATGGCATCCACGGTCCATGTAACTCCAAATGCCCATCTGCACATGAGGCCAGCCCAGTGGGGCCTCAGAACTCAGTGGCTGCAGGCCACAGGGAACCTGACGGACAAGGTCAGGGTGTCCAAGCTACTAGCCTCTTCTCTACAGTGGTGGCTTCATCTTCCGAATCTGCTGCAGGGGGTGCCTTTTTCAAGCACCTCCACACTCTCAAGTGCTGACAACCGATGCTTCTCTTCAAGGTTGGGGTGCACATTGCCAGGGAGCATGCACTCAGGGCCTCTGGTCTCCTTGGGAGGCCACACAACAGATCAATTTCCTAGAGCTCAGAGTGATCCGCTTAGCCCTGCGGACTTTCTCTCATGTCCTCTCTCACCAGTCCGTCTTAGTTCAGACAGACAATCAAGTTGCTATGTTTTATGTGAACAAGCAGGGAGGCACAGGGTCCCGGCCTCTCTGTCAGGAAGCACAGGACCTGTGCTCCTGGGCAGTCAATCATGGCATACTTCTCCGGGCAGTCTATCTCCCTGGACAAGAAAATTATCTGGCAGACAGATTGAGCAGGATTCTACAGCCACACGTATGGCAGTTGAATCCTCTGGTGGTTCAACAGGTCTTCCTACGATGGGGTCTTCCCACCATAGATCTCTTTGCCAGTTCACTGAACCGTCAACTGCCCAGGTTCTGCTCCAGACAACCGCATCCTCTCAGAGTAGCAGCGGATGCGTTTCTCATTCAATGGTCTACAGGCCTCCTATATGCGTTTCCTCCCACGCCTCTCGTGCCCAAGACACTGTTCAAAGTGATCAGGGACAAGGCCTCGGTGATTCTGGTGGCCACCAGGTAGCCTAGGCAACCCTGGTTACCGCTTCTTTTGCAACTGGCGGTGGACACTCCTCTTCCTCTGGGGATGCAACCCGATCTCCTGTCTCAGGAGCAGGGATCTCTCTTATACCCAAACCTCCAGTCCCTCAATCTGATGGCCTGGCTGCTGAAAGGGTAGTTCTAGCACCCTTAATGCTACCTAAGGAAGTGGAGGGCGTGGTCTTGGCCTCTAGGAGGCAGACCACCCGGAAGTCTTATGCCCTCAAATGGCGTAGGTTCTCCACCTGGTGTGCTCAACACAAGCAGGATCCTTTCTCTTGTCTGGTACCAGTGGTGCTGCAATATTTGCTTCACCTGTCCAATCTGGGGCTTAAATCCAACTCTGTTAGGGTCCATCTCAGTGCTCTCTCTGCGCACCATTCACCGGTTGTGATAAGGAAGCTTATCATAGCTCAGGAAGGAGCTATAGGAAAGGTGAAGTGACTCTGAACAAGCAACCTGTCAGTTCTGGTAGAAATAAGAAAACAGAATTTTCCCATAAAAGACTACCAGTCCCAGAATGCACCAGGTTTCCAACAGCCATTAGAGGAGCTGAAGTGGGGAAACGTGTGTTCAATCAGGAGGGCTATGAGGTAATCCCTAAGCACTCATCTCAAAGGGCAGGGCCTGATTCAGCACAACTGCGCTGTGTTAGGGAGGAGCACTCATCTAAGCAGAATAAGAGTAGAGTTTATTCTACAGATGACCATCTTCATGATCACCTTGGATATACAGAGAAGGATCATCAGTTTCATCATAAGGATTATCAGAAGCAGAAGCCAAACCGGACGGACAGAGAGGGAAAGAGACCCTCTGGAAGAAAGAGGAGAAAAGCCTTTGAGAGGTCTAGAAGAGTCCAAAGCAGTACGTATACTGGGAGGTATTCCAAGGGCCAGCATACACCATTGGACTGGGGAAAGCCAGAGGATTGGTGCTGCAGAGCTAGGAATCTCCAGACACTACCTGTGAGGGAGATGGCTGCACGTGGAAGGGACCCTAAGAGCCGTGCCAGAAGGTATGTGAAGAGAGATCCAGTGTCCAGGGATCTGGATTGGAAGGCTGGACATAAGAACTGGACTACATACTGGCCAGGCTATATAGAGAGAAACCTCTAACAGCAATGGAAGCTCAGGTATGAACATTGATCTATGCCCTAGCTATAACCTTGAAAGACAGCAGGGAAACAAGTATTCTTCTGAAAGTGCTCCATTGAGAGATTCATCTGTGCCAATCCATGATATTGAACCCATGCTTGTTGAACAAGGGGGAATAATAGCAGATGAAGATCCTGTTTATATGGACTGTTCTCTATCTAAACTCCGTTGGTAACTTTCTGTTATAAAGTACAGCATCCATCACAAAGAAATACAAATTTGTTCTTTAATCTGCTCAAAAAAAAGCTCCTGAAGCAGGATTTGACCCACACAGTAGAAAGCAAGCCAGCTAAGGGGTTTCAGCTGGATGACTGCTAGCAATTAAGCCTTACCTAATTGCTTGTGAGCTAGGAGAGAATCACTTCTGAATCTATGTGGGAAGTAATCAGAAGTTAACCTGAAAAGAACAGTTTATTTTCTTTCTTTGTGGCTTTTCGTTTGTTAGATATATGCTAAGAAAACATTAGCTAATTGCCTGACAAGTTTAAAGGTTGTTTTCCTGATTTTGACTTTGTTTTTCCAAGTTAACACTGAAAGCAAGTTACCTGATTTATGTGCTACCAAGCATATCTGTGTTGGGAGAAATAACCCCATAAATAAATATCTTATTGGCTTTACCCAAGAGCACAACTAAATTATTGTCAGCAGCTGTGTCTGGTGTGAATGAACTACATTGCCCACAATCCCTTGCAAATCATATAGAGATATGCACTTGCCAAGACTGTGAAGATTCTCACCCAGGCAGCCGTCTGACACGGTGGAGGGTCAGTCTCTCTCAAGCCACCCTTTGGTGGCTCGCTTCCTCAGAGGCCTACTTTCGCTTAAGCCTCCAGTTGGTCCACCTGCCCGAGTGGGATTTGAATGTGGTCTTGCAGTGGCTTACTTGCCCACCATTTGAGCCTATGGCTACTTGTCCTTTGCGCTTTCTCTCCTGGAAAGCGTCGTTTTTGGTAGCTCTTACCTCAGCAAGGCGAGTCAGCGAGCTTCAAGCCCTGGTGTCAGAGGCACCATACACTAGGTTCTATAGGAACAGGGTAGTCTTACGGACTCACCCTAAGTTCTTTCCCAAAGTTGTCTCCTCCTTCCACCTCAATCAGGAGGTGATTCTTCCGACTTTCTTTCCCAGACCGCATGCCAGCCGGGCTGAGATGGTCCTGCATACCCTGGACTGTAGGAGGCGTAGTCCTTCTACATTGACCGTACGCAGGCGCATCAAAGGGCGGTCCAGCTCTTCGTCTCTTTTGACCCTAATAAATTGGGGTTATCTGTCTCCAAGCGTACCTTGTCCATCTGGGTAGCAGACTGTATCGCCTGGGCATAGAGGGCAGCCGGCCTCTCATTGCAGGGTCGAGTCACGGCTCACCATGTCAGGGTGAAGGCTAAGTCAGTGGCTCATTTCCACTCTGTTCCGTTGGCAGACATCTGCCGGGCCGCTACTTGGTCTTCAAGCCAGACTTTTGCGGACCACTACTGCCTCGAGAGGGAGTCCCGCAGGGACAGTGCTTTCGGTCAGGCGGTACTCTGTAATCTCTTTGAGGTATAGGCAACTCCTACCCTCCGGCCCTGGTGTTGGGCTACCATACGGGAGCATTCTCAGAGAAGATTCTTTTCGTACATGCTGAGGCTCTAGAGGGAGCTCATTTTTCAGCTTTGGGTCCCCGGTAGCCTTAAGCTGGGGAGTCCCATATGCACTGCTCCCTCTAAGCTGTGCGCGTGTGCGCGCGCACACACCTCGCCGAGCGAGCGCACATACTTTACAACAGAGCGCACAAAAATTACGGCTCTGATTCTGATAGAAAACAACACAGACGTCTTAAAATGTTGTAATTACTAGAAATTTCCCGCTTCATTTAGTAATCGTCTATTTTCATTTAATTTGATTAAAATCAATGTGGTGTACATACTGTATTCTGAAGTGTAGTCAAATTTTAAAGTATATAACTCAGAGTGTCGTTATGTGGCGCACAAAAATTTAACCTTCCTTCAAAAGCTGCACACAGCTGATATTTTATGCGCACACAGCCTACAGAAAATTAGAGGGAACATTGCCCATATGTGAGGATTGACTTCCTGCTTGGTTCTGGAGAAAGAGTAGTTACTCACCTGTAACAGGTGTTCTTCAGGAGCAGCAGGAATCAGTCCTCACAACCCTCCCTCCTCCCCTTGGAGTTGCAATCATATGATTTATTTTTGTTTTTTGCTGTCTTTTAGCTATGTCATCTGACTGAGCAAGATGGCACCCTTGGGCGGGAAGGGGACCGCGCATGCGTGCTGCAGTCCCAAAGGCTTTCTTTGAAAGCTGGGGAAATGCTCCGCATGGGGCCTCCTTCGGCGCCGATGTCACCCATATGTGAGGACTGATTCCTGCTGCTCCTGGAGAACACCTGTTACAGGTGAGTAACTACTCTATCCTTTTTAGGGTACGTCGACCAGAATTGCACACAATATTCAAGGTGTGGTCGAACCATGGAACGATACAGAGGCTTTATAATATCCTTTGTTTTATTTTCCATTCCTTTCCTTATGATACCTAGCATTCTATTTGCTCTTTTGGCCGCCGCTTCACACTGGGCAGAGGGTTTTAACATGTTATCCACGATGACAACTAAATCTTTTTCCTGGGTGCTGGTTCCCAATATAGGAACTTGCATCGTGTAACCATAGTTTGGGTTGTTCTTTCCTAGGTGCATAACTTTGCACTTGTCAACATTAAATTTCATCTGCCATTTGGATGCCCAGTCTTCCAATTTATCAAGATCCTCTTGCAATGTTCCACAATCCTCATGGGTTTTAATAACTTTAAATAGCTTTGAGTCATCTGTAAATTTGATAACCTCACTCGTTATTCCCATTTCTAGGTCATTTATGAATATGTCAAAAAGCAGCGGACTCAGCACAGATCCCTGCGGTACTCCACTATTCACCTTTCTCCAAGTGTGGTATGCCTGATGACCCTGGTCAGAATGCATCAACCGTGGGGTATTGCAGCCAACGGTCCAAGTGAAAGGGAGACCAAGGGTATAACCGACCAATACTGCGTGCCGTACGAATGCACTGGAAAATGGGATGCGGCTGCAACCGGATTTGAGAATCCGGAGGAGCAGGTGTGTCGGCTAGGGGGAGCGACTCCATCACCTGTGTGATTAGAGCCGGCAACTCCTCTTACCGAAAAAGGCGGAGAACCATCAGCGAAGAAAACAGACGGAGAATATTCCCCATCTCCGTACTCCAACGAGTCAGGGCTGACCTCCGAAGATTTAAAGTCTTCTTGAATATCCATAGTACCCCGCAAGGCACATGCTACGCCCCAAGGAGGACATACTGCTCTAAGGTCTGAGGACTTATGGGACCACTTGCGAGACCACTTGCGAGACCACGCCATATGCTCGCCTGCTACTGGGCAGGTGTAGGAGATAATCCAAAAGACTCCAAAAGTCACAGGCGTCATGCCAGATGGAAGAGTGTGAGGAAGGCACTGTCAGTCAAGGCTGCTGTGGTCTCCAGCGGCTGTGGAAGCGACATGGGAGCTGACTGAATCTTCTCCTGCAGGAAGATCCTGCAGAAGGGGCTCTGAGGAGGGGGGAGATAAGGTGCTGATGAACCCAGCTAGCAACGCAGTGGGAATGGGGAAAGTCTCCGGGATGCAACGTGCAGGTGGAACACAAGCAATCTATTAATGTCCCCTTCGGCTGATTACATATCACATATAATACAGCCAGAGAAAGAAGCATTGTAGAGACTTAAACTACCTTTCCTCTTCTTGTGTGGGTTTTTTTTTTTTTTTTTTTCAATTAAAAAAAAAAGCAAGGTAGGCTCAGGGAAACCCAATAATAATAAATAAAAGGTTTTTTAAAATCCACGTGCCACCACAGCCTGTTTAAATGTGTGGAAACTGCTGTTTAGAGCTGTTTCCTCCAAAAAGAACACTGAAGAGAAAAACAAAAACGGCCGCAGGCACAGAAAAACTGTCAGGTATTCACTGAGCTGAGAAGGGAACTGTCAGTCATTCACTGTGCTGGCACAGAGAAACTTTCAAAGTCAGGGTAAGGCAATTACAGTGACTGAAAGTAGGGAAATTAGAGTGTGATCCCTCCGCAGCCATTCAGACTTCCATGGTAGGGGCTGAAAGGTGTTTCTGGGGAGGGATGTAGAAGCTCACATCCAGCCATAGGAAGATTACAGTGAGCATGCTTAATTAGGCCGAGCCCAAAACAGTCAGGATCCAAAACACTGACTTAAAATTCCAATCAAATGGTATATTGAATAAGACAGGTACAATATTCAGTAGGACGTACAAAGTAACCCGGCTGCAGTTTGTGGATTAAAAATTTACAGTAGGAACTTCAAAACTCAGAGGCAGCCGGTCCGGATGCAGTTGAAATCATCCCAGAGCAGCTGGGGCAAGTAAGAAAAAAAACAGGCTACTCACAGTTTTCTTTCAGAAAATGATACCTGAACTTCCTGGAGGTATCCAAACTCTCGTGGTAAAGACTCAGCGCAGCGTAAAGCCAATGGAGAGCTCCACTGAAGCCAAGCTCAGGAGTTCCCAAGTTCATCTGGGGAAGCAAGATGCTGGGGGAAGAGCAGAGCTGATTCATGAGGTCCCTGTGTTTCTTCTGACAGCCTATGCAGCGTAAACCTGAATAAGGCACAGTGAGAACTAAAAACAAATAACTGTGTCCCGCAGGAACAGGCATTTAACAATATTCCCCATAATAGGTAATGCCTCAGCCAGCCTTCTTTGTTGGGCACAGTGGGGGATGGAACCCATGAGCCCTGCACCATTCGTCAGTGACTTAGCATTGTACTGTGGCTCTGAATTGCATCCTGTTCTCTATCCATGCCTTCCGTACTTTTTATTCATTATGTTAATACATAGGCAGAGAAAAAAGGAACCCCTTCACAACTCACAGCTAGCAAGTGTTGTGGAAAAAAACTTAAACAGCAATAGAGCTGTTAGAAGCCAGCAGAGAAGTAATCTGGCTTCCCGCCAAAAACCGAGGCTCATTAGCTATTCAAAATGGCCGCCGGCAAAAATAAAACACAAAAAGAGTGAATTAAAACCCCCAAAAGCTAAGGAATTAACTTAAAAAGTCAAAGGAGAAGGTGGGAGGGTTGCAGGCATGAGAGAAATGCCTAAAATCGCTGAAAAATCAAGAAAAATAAATAGAGTTACCACAGAGTTGCAGACAGCAGTGGGAGAAAGACAGTTTCTGTACTTACAGTACCGAAAGTGCAGAGAAGCCACGGACCGCTGCTCAAACCACTGCAGCTGCCTCACCACTAAAATCAGCCCCAGGGACTGGATTCTAGGAGGCTTACCATCCAGCTAAATAACCCTCATGACTAGTGCTGGGAAGTCTGCACATCAGCGATCTCTACTGTGACAGAGGACACAGGAGCTTCAGCTGGAATCATCCTGGTGCTCAGATAAATACACTGGCAACTCAGGGCATAATCTCTCCAAGAGGAATCACAAAGAAATAAAGCATTTTAAATTTTGTTTGAAGGAGCAAAAAAAAAAAAGCATCCAGATCTGCTGGAGACAGAGAAAAACTGAGGGAGACCCCTAGGGGTAGGATTATATCACCAGGCTCCAGCCTATCAGAGCTCTGGTAGAATTCTCTGTCTCCAAGATCTGCTGGCAGGGGTGCATAACCCGTTTGTCTGGACTGGTCTAGCAGTATGAACTGGAATGGATGTTTCACTTATCACAAGAAAAACAATTTAGGGAGCTGATACTGGGAATTTTTAATTTGTTCTTTGGGAGACACTCCACAAGAAATCCTTGGCAGCAGAGGAATGGATTTGGAAGGGCATGGTATCAAATACTGGTAGCCGTGGGTCAGACCCCGGCTTCCCCGGTCCTTCTTCTTAATGCAAGAAGGACCGGGAAAGCCGGGGTCTGAAACATGGCGTTATGTACAGAATGATATGTCATCCGAAAGTAAGCCTTGGAGCTTGCGGCTGAAGTACTGAGTGACACTTGGTGATAGGGCTCGCTGGACTAGCCATAGATGCCGGGATGAGTTTGGACGGTGTCGGAACAGCTTTTAGGCTGAAGCCCCGACATAACTACTGGAACATAAGAACATAAGATATGCCATACTGGGTCAGATCAAGGTCCATCAAGCCCAGTATTCAAGAAGTTAAGTACTTTCAGTGACGAGTTGCAGTATATATCTCTAAGGATAATTGGGGTATTATCCCTTGGTGAGGTAGAGGGAGGACGACTCCTCTTTTAAATTAAGAATTAAAAGGACAGTTTTTACCATGAGAGAGGGTTACTCCTGTCATGGTAAGCAGTCCAACAAAAAAATTTTACATTGGTAGCTCTCTGGAGGGTTGTAGGTTTATCTCTTAGTTAAAGGAGAATAAAATAGATGGCATGCTGAAACAAAGAGACATTAAAACTTTACATAGGAGCAGCAGTACAAGAACAACGACAGGCTAAAACAGATAAAATTATATTTTTACAACCCAAGCTGACAAAGTAACGGGAGGGGGAGGTAGAGAGATGCTTTTGCTAGGTTTTATTTATTTATTTATTTATTTAACAGTATTTCTAAACCGCCTTATCTTAATAATCAAGGTGGTATCACAGCAAGCAATCAGGTAAAGTGTGTGTTGTACATGCAGTGAGGATAAAACTTAGTTGTGTGAGGGATGTGTTGGGTGCTTGATTTGTTTGAGCTATATACAGGGTGGGCTATTTACAGTGGTGCTAGAATCATATTTTATATATATTCAGTTGTTTGGGAGGATTGGAGTGCTGTTATCCATTCTCTTAGGTTATGTGATGTGACCATAGTGCTCTATGAACAGCATGGTTTTCAGTTGTTTTCTGAAGTCTTTGAGGTCTGGAGTTGCCCTTAGATCGTCCGGTAGATTGTTCCATATTGTTGTCTTCTCATGCACAGACACAAAGGAGAAGGGCTTCATATAGCTTAGCCATAGACGCCCTAGACTGCAGGGAGAGATAAGGTAGCCACCCTCCACTGACCAATCAGGGACTCTTAGCAGTTAGGTACTCTCCAGATATGCCACCTAGATAATTCTGTAGAAAGAAGAAGTCAAGGGGCCCAGAGAATTCTTCCAAATTGCTATCCTGCTCTAACCCACGTGAAAAACTGCTATGCTAAGACTGCATAAAAATCCAGCTTGAATCCTGTGTGAGTGCTGGACTCGATAGCTTACTATGAGCCAGCCCCTGCTATAGCAGTGAATAAAAAGGTATCTGCCTAGAAATTTTGTTTTTCACTCTTGCCTTGCTTGCTCTTGTTCTCTCCTTGCCAGGTATCGTCTGGACTGGACCGAGACCCCGCAAGATGCTCGTGCCACGACAAAATTTTACCCCAGATGGGACCATCTAAGCCACCAGAAATCTCTCCCCCTTCTGGATCGATGGAATGTTAAGCGCACACACACCCACTAAGGTCAGTGTTAGTGGGGAAAACCTTCCTGATCCTGAAGGGAGAGAAAGGTGATAAGTGGGAGGTCCAGAGAAGATTGATAGACTGGTGAAGAGACAACAAGACACTTGGCAAGTTTCCAGGTAGGGTCAGTTGGACCATTAGATGATAGAGGAGTAAAAGGGGCACTAAGAGGGGACAGGGCCATAGCGGAGAGACTGAATGAATTCTTTGCTTCGGTTTTACTGAGGAAGATGTAGGGATGTTACCCTTGACTGAAGTGGTATTTAAAGGTGATACTGTGGAAGATTGAAAGAAATATCGATACACCGGGAAGATGTACTACAACTATTTGATAAACTGAAGAGTAGCAAATCACCTGGACTGGGATGGTATACATCCAAGGGTGTTGAAAAAACTGAAATATAAGATTGCAGACCTGCTATTAGTAATCTGTGAACTATCATTAAAATCATCTGTAATACCTGAAGATTGGAGGATGGCCAATGTAACGCCAATTTTTTAAAAGGGCTCTAGGGGGTGATCTGGGAAACTACAGACCGGTAAGCCTGATGTCAGTACCAAGAAAAATGGTAGAAACCATCATAAAGAACAAAATTACTTAAAATGTAGATATTCATGGCTTAATGGGAGACAGCCAACATAGCTTTAGACAAGGAAGATCTTGTCATAAGAACATAAGAACATAAGATATGCCATACTGGGTCAGACCAAAGTCCATCAAGCCCAGTATTCTGTTTCCAACAGTGGCCAATCTAGGTCATATGTACCTAGCAGTTTCCCCAAAAGACACAGGTTCTGCAATGCTTCTACTGGGTTAAGCATTGATATCTTTGGTCACTTCTTAATAATGGTTTATGGACCTTTCCTCCAGGAACTTGTCCAAACCTTTTTTAAACCCAGCGACACTAACAGCCTTCCATCCCCTTTACCATTTTGGTGGCTCTTCTCTGAACCTTTTCTAATAATGCTATATCCTTTTTAATATACGGCGACCAGAATTGCACACAATATTCAAGGTGCGGTCTCACCATGGAACGATATAGAGGCATTATAATATCTTTTGTTTTATTTTCCATTCCTTTCCTTATCATACCTAGCATTCTATTTGCTCTCTTGGCCGCTGCTGCATACTGGGCCGAGGGTTTTAACATGGCATTCACAATGACGCCTAAATATTTTTCCTGGGTGGTGGTTCCTAATGTGGAACCTTGCATCGTGTAACCATAGTTTGGGATGTTCTTCCCTAGGTGCATAACCTTGCACTTGTCCACATTAAATTTCATCTGCCATTTTGATGCCCAGTCTTCCAATTTTTCAAGATCCTCTTGTAATTTTCCACAATCCTCTTGGGTTTTAACAACTTTAAATAGTTTTGTGTTATCTGCAATTTTGATAACCTCACTCGTTATTCCACTTTCCAGGTCATTTATGAATATGTCAAAAAGCAGCGGACCCAGCACAGATCCCTGGGGTACACCACTATTCACCTTTCTCCATTGGGAAAATTGGCCATTTAGCCCTACCCTCTGCTTTCTATCTTTTAACCAGTTCCTGATCCACAATAGTACACTGCCTCCTATCCCATGACTCTTTAGTTTTGCCAAAAGTCTCTGATGAGGGAACTTGTCAGAGGCTTTCTGAAAGTCCAGATACACAATATCAACCGACTCACCTTTGTCCACCTGTTTATTCTCTCCTTCAAAAAAACATAACAGATTAGTAAGACAAGATCTTCCTTGTCTAAAGCCATGTTGGCTGTCTCCCATTAGGTTGTGACTATCTACATGCTGAGTAATTTTATTCTTTATGATGGTCTCTACCATTTTTCCTGGTACTGACGTCAGGCTCACTGGTCTGTAGTTTCCCGGATCACCCCTGGAACCCTTTTTAAAAATTGGTGTTACATTGGCGATCCTCCAGTCTTCAGGTATTAGAGATGATTTTAATGATAGTTCACAGATTACTGATAGCAGGTCTGCAATCTCATATTTCAGTTCTTTCAACACCCTTGGATGTATACCATCCGCCCAGGTGATTTGCTACTCTTCAGTTTATCTAATAGTTGTAAGACATCTTCCCAATGTATCGATATTTCCTTCAATTCTTCCGCACCTTTAAATACCACTTCAGTCATGGGTGACATCCCTACATCTTCCTCAGTAAAGACCGAAGCAAAGAATTCATTCAGTCTCTCCGCTATCGCCTTGTCGCCTTTTAGTGCTCCTTTAACCCCTTTATCATCTAATGGACCAACTAACTCTCTCATAGGTTTTTTGCTACGAATGTACTTGAAAAGGTCTTTATTTCGCGTTTTTGCTTCCGCAGCAAGCTTCTTCTCAAATTTTCTCTTTGCCTGCCTTATCAATGCCTTGCATTTGACTTGCCAGTGCTTGTGCTGTTTCCAGGTTTCGTCGTTTGGCTCTTTTTTCCATTTCCTGAAAGATGCTTTTTTGGCAACAACAGCCTCTCTGACCTCACCTTTAAACCATGCTGGCAGTTTTTTGGACTTCCTTCCACTTTTCTTAAAGCGTGGAATACAGCTGGTCTGGGCTTCCAAGATAGTATTTTTCAACAACTCCCAAGCTTGATGTACGTCTTTAACCTTTGCAACTGCTCCTTTTAGTTTTTTCTTAACTGTTTTCCTCATTTTATCATAGTCTCCCTTTCGAACTTTAAAAGGTAGTACTGTGGATTTCCTTACTTTCCCTCCTCCACTAATTAAATCAAAGGCGATCATGCTGTGATCACTATTGCCAAGTGGCCCCAACACCCTTATCTCTTGCACTAGATCTGGTGTTCCACTAAGGACTAGGTCTAATATGGCTTCCCCTCTGGTCGGTTCATGAACCAGCTGCTCCAAGAAGCAGTCATTTATTTCATCTAGGAACTTTATTTCCCTAGCATGTCCTGACGTGACACTGACCCAGTCGATACCGGGGTAGTTGAAATCACCCATTATTATTACTGCGCTGTAACTTTTGTTAGCTTCCTTGATTTCTTTGAGCATTTCATCATCCATTTGGTCATTCTGGCCAGGTGCTCGATAGTACACCCCCACTGCCATTGTCTTCCCCCTTTTACATGGAATTTCAATCCATATAGATTCTACAGCAGATTTTGTTTCCTGCAAAACTTTAATCCTTTCTGACTCAATGCCCTCTCTAACATAGAGAGCAACCCCTCCACCAATTTGATCAGCTCTATCATTTCAATACAGTTTGTACCCAGGTATCAGTGTCCCACTGGTTGTCCTCCTTCCACCATGTCTCTGATATTCCAATCATATCTAACCTTTCATTTAGTGCTATATATTCTAACTCTCCCATCTTATTTTTTAGACTTCTAGCATTTGCATACAAGCATTTTAGAGAATGTATTTTATTCATATTAATTTGGCTATTGTTAGACATGGATAATTTGGGATCTTTAAGCTCTGTCTGCTCCATACTTGAGGGCATTTGGGCTACTTTACTCTTTTGTGGAACCTCTCTGCTTTTGGTAGTATCCTGTGTTGTCTCATGTTCTTCCACTAGGTGGCCAATAGGCCTGATCTGGGCTGTGTGGGCTCCCTTCCATACCCTTTTGCCTCTGCCATGATCCTATCACTCTCTCCCCTTGTTTCCTTCTTGCAGGGCATGTTGGGAACAAGCCAGCTATTGTGGTACATATGGGTACCAATGACATAGGAAGGTGATAGAAGCCAAATTTAGACTTTTAGGCAATACACTGAAATATAGGCTCCCTGTTCCATGCACAGAAGCCCGGCCACATCCTGAATGCATAGATGAGATATTGCTTCGGCGAATAGAGTTTTAGATTTGTTAGGAACTGTATACAATTTTGGGGAAAGGGTGGACTTCATTTACTCCTTGGTGGAACCTATTTGCTGGTGCATTTAGCAAGCAAACAGAGCAATTTTTTACACTAGTTCATGAGAAAAAAAACAACAATCACACAGGATCAGAATCATGAACTGTCCTGTACGTGCAGGCTGGGACTGTGATTCAGCCCGGCCTGCACGTACAGGACATGCCCGACTATCTCAGTCAGGACTTTTAAATGGAGCCGCAGCACCATGGAGTCCGGTTGCTGGCTCCTGCAGCTAATTCCCCACAATCTGACTCCTGATCTGGCCACCTACGGCTACGGTCGGGCTGCAGGGAATGTCCTCGCCTTCCCCTGCCCCATCCGCACCCCGGGCCAGTTGACCTACTACGTCCAGAGAAGTTATTCCTCCTCAGAGGTGGAATTACTTCCCTGTCCAAGTTGCTGGCCCAATACATCCAGGGCTGGCGACCATCCACCGCCCACCCTAACTCCGCCCCGATCCGTCCTCTCCCTGCCCCGTCTAGCTTCTCCATACAACCGGCGGGAAAGATGCAAGCAGGGAGGCCCACGGGATGTCCATCCCAGCTATTCGTGGGTCAGAATAACCCTCACAAGGGAACAGCTCTTATATAATGGCCATAATTCTAAACATAGCAAAGGGTACAGCATAGTCATTCCACTGTTGCCAAAACTAAATATTTCCCTTTAAAAAATGATAAAAACTGCTAATATAAATATATTATGAAAGGCTAAAATGTAAATGCCCCCTCAGCCCACACCAGACATTTAACTCAGCACATCTGTCAAACACCTACTCCACCTCCAATAATAAAAATACAATCACAAAGGTTAGACAGCGCTAAAAGCTATACCATAATATAAATACTTTATAACTAATAAACACTGACAGAAAAACAGCATGATTCCCAGAAGATTCATAGGCGTGATTCTTTCTGATGATCTTAAAGTGGCTAAACAGGTAGAAAAGGCAACGGAGAAAGCCAGAAGGATCCTTGGGTGCATAGGGAGAGGAATGGCTAGCAGGAAAAAGGAGGTGATAGTGCCTCTGAATAAGTCTGTGGTGCGACCTCATTTAGAGTATTGTGTGCAGTTCTGGAGACCACGCTTTCAAAAAGGATATAAACAGGATGGAGTTGGTGCAGAGGGTGGCTATAAAATGGTCAGTGGTCTTCGTTATACCACGGACCATTTTAATAGTTACTGAGTAGTACTATGGTTGTCAACCCAGTCCTTTGGGCACACCTAGCCAGTCAGTTATTCAGGATTCCCTAAATGAATATGCATAAAATCAATTTGTATGCACTGCCTCCATTCTATGCAAATCTATCTTATTCATATTCATTGAGGGATCCTGATAACCTGATTGGCTAGGTCTGCCCTAAGAACTCTGTTGAGATCCACTGACATAGTACATGTAAAAGAAATTGGAGAAAGGAGAAATTAGGTCTTACCTGCTAATTGTCTTTCCTTGAGTTCTCTCCGGGCCAGTCCAGGGTATGTTAGGGTTGTCAATCCCCTTCAGCAGCTGAGGACTGAAAAACTCCAAGTTTTGCTGACAGCCTAAGCCACTCCCCATGGTGACAGTGCCCCAGTCTTCTTCTGACAAAGCAGCTCAACTTGCCTAGCCGGAAAACACAGAAAAACTAAAGAACAAAAAGAACACTGAATATCCGCTATATTTCCCAGTGATGGACCGCTCACGTAAAAAGAGATAGCCCTGCTTCATCTACTCATGCACATTGTGTTGCGCTATCTGTAATGTTTTCATTTTGTTTAGTTTTTTTTTTTTCTTTTTTTTTTTATAACAAAAACACAAGAAGAGAACATTTCGAAGGAACTTGAGGGAGCCCCCAAAAAGAAAACCATGTCCTCTGAGAGAATTGTTATTTTGGTAAGCACTTCTTACTCCCAGAGAAACCGAACTCCCCGAAGAAAAACAGCACTGAGGCGAATACTGGGTGGGCCCTGGACTGGCCCGGAGAGAACTCAAGGAAAGACAATTAGCAGGTAAGACCTAATTTCTCCTTTCTTATCGTCTCTCCGGGCCAGTCCAGGGTACGTTAGGGCAGTACCAAAGCAGTACCTAAAGCTGGGAGGGACCTGCAAGACCCGCGACAATCGCCGAAGCCCCTACATTGGCATCCTGCCTCGCGAGCACGTCCAACCTATAGTGTCTCGCAAACATATGCAGAGAGGACCAAGTCGCAGCTCTACAGATATCTACTGGCAGAATTAAGGCATACTCAGCCCAAGACGCCGCCTGAGCTCGAGTAGAGTGCGCTCTGAGCCCTTCGGGCGGCGTCTGACCGCCAGATTCATAAGTCGCTGCTATGGCCTGCTTCACCCATCTGGCAATCGATGCCTTTGTCGCTGCTTTACCCTTTCGCGGCCCCGCAAATAACACAAATAAGCGATCTGATTAACGAAAAGACTCAGTAGCCGCAAGATACTTTTTCAACACCCGCGCTAAATCCAATTTCCTGAGCGATCGATTCACCCGCGAACCTGACCGATGCGGAAAGACTGGTAATGCTACAGACTGATTCACATGAAAAGACAAGACTACTTTAGGCAGAAACGAAGGCAAAGGCCGCAGCAACACTTTCTCCAGCAAAAATTGAAGGTAGGGTTCCCGACAAGAGAGAGCCTGCAGATCCGAAATCCTCCTTGCAGAACACAACGCCACTAAGAACGCCGTCTTCCAGGAAAGTTCCCTTAAACTCCCTGAGGAACCTGCTTCAAATGGAGAGCGCGTCAAAGCCTCTAGAACTAAGTTCAAATCCCAAGGAGGCACCACTGGGCGAACCGGTGGTCGAATAATCTTGGCCGCCCGAAAAAAACGCAGCACATCCACATGTGTCGAGAGCCTATGTCTCTGCACTGATCCCCGAAAACAAGATAAGGCTGCCAAATGTACCTTGAGAGTGTTAAGGGCCAATCCTTTCTCTAGACCGTGTTGAAGAAACAACAAGAGTTGCGGTAACATAGCCTCCCTACGGCTAATGCTACGTTGTCCACACCAAGTTTCAAAAACCCTCCAAACGCGCGTGTACGCCAGCAAAGTCGAAGTTTTCTTAGACTGCAACAACGTGGAAACCACCGATTCCGAGTATTCCTTACGCTTTAAGCGGTCCCTTTCAAGAGCCAAGCCGTAAGCAAGAAGCGATCCCCCTGTGGCATCAACACGGGACCTTGGCTCATGAGGTTGAGACGATCGGGCAGACGCCAGGGAGAATCTATCAATAGCCGAATCAGATCTGCATACCAAGGACGGTGAGGCCAATCCGGAGCAATGAGAATCACCGTTCCTTTGTGACTCGATATACGCTGGATGACCCGACCGAGCATGGGCCACGGAGGAAACACATAGAGGAGGGCGTCCGACGGCCAAGGCTGTACTAAAGCATCCAAGCCCTCTGACATGTGCTCCCTGCGTCTGCTGAAAAACCGCGACGCTTTTGCATTGCCGCGAGTTGCCATCAGATCCATTACCAGCTGCCCCCAGCGAATCGTGATGTTATGGAACACTGCCGCGTTCAGCTCCCACTCCCCGGGATCGAGAACATTCCGGCTGAGATAATCGGCCTGCACATTGTCCTTGCCTGCCACATGCGCCGCTGACAAAGCTACAAGATGAGTCTCCGCCCAAATCATCAACTCCTGACTCTCCTCTAATAAGAGCACACTGCCCATGCCCCCTTGTCGATTGATATACGATACCGTCGCCACATTGTCGGAGAACACATGAACCGCTGTTCTCTCAAGCAAGCTTTGGAAATGCAGCAGTGCAAGATGCACTGCCCTGAGCTCCAACCGATTGATCGACCACAAGCTCTCGTCCGTGGACCAGACTCCTTGTGCCACCCGAGACTGACAGTGCGCTCCCCAGCCGGACAGGCTGGCATCTGTGGTCAGCAGCACCCACTGTGGCTCCTGCAAGGGAACCCCCGCTCGAAGATGCTGGACCTCCAGCCACCAAAGTAGACTGTGGCGCACCACCTCTGGACAGACCAACCGTTGCGAAAGAGGATGATGTTGCGGAGACCACCTGGAGAGCAACGCTTGTTGAAGAGGTCTCATATGCGCTCTGGCCCATGGCACTAGGACCAGGGCCGCCGCCATGGAACCCAAAAGCTGCAAGTAGGCCCATGCTGACGGTGCTGGGAGCCGCAAGAACGCGTGAATCTGTCCTACCAACTTTAGCACCCTGCTTTCGGGCAGGAATACCGATCCTCGTTCTGTGTCGAAGAAGGCCCCTAGGTAAGTAAGCTGTCGCACCGGAGATAACTGCTGTTGCCGCGACCAAGTCCGCTAATGAATCTGCTCTGATCAACCAGTCGTCCAGATACGGATGCACTCTGATCCCTTCTTTCCTCAATGCCGCCGCAACCACCACCATGACCTTCGTGAAGGTTCGCGGCGCCGTCGCTAGACTGAAAGGTAAGGCCCGGAATTGGAAATGACCCATGGGACCCACAAAGCACAAAAACCTTTGATGTTCCTCTCGAATCGGAATGTGCAGATAAGCTTCCGTAAGATCTATTGCTGAGAGAAACTCTCCGGGGCGTACCGCTCGAATGACGGATCACAGCATCTCCATCCGAAAATGTGGAACCCTCAAAGCTCGATTTACGTGCTTGAGATCGAGAATTGGCCGAAATGATCCCTCTTTCTTGGGGACTATGAAATAAATCGAGTATCGACCTAACCCACACTGGGCGGGCGGAACGGGAACCACGGCCTGTAGGAACAACAAGCGCTCCAACGTCTCGGCAATGGCCTTCGCCTTGGTCCCCAGACCATAAGGGGACATCATGAAGGCCTCTCTTAATGGGTAAGCGAACTCCAGCGCATACCCGTCTCAAATAATCTCCAGAACCCACTTGTCTGTAGTTATGGTGGTCCAGGCGGAAAGAAAGTCCCGCAAGCGACTGCCCTCAGGGATCTCCGGCCGGACCAGCCGACCTTCATTGTGTCTTCTTAGCGGAGGACTGCTGGGCCGAGAAATAGCCTCTGCCAAAACCTCTGGCACCACGAAAGGACTGACCACGAGATGCGAAACGGCCCCTGGGGTAGGGAGCAAACCAAGCACCTCGGAATCTCCGAGAATCCCTACCTTGCCCCCGTTGCACTACACCCACTTTAGCAGTCTTCGGACGATCTTCTGGTAACCGACCTCCTTTGGAGTCACCGAGATCCTTGACAATCTTCTCCAAGGCCTCCCCAAAGAGTAGCTTACCCTTATAAGGGAGCTTACTTAGCAGAGATTTAGACGAGGCGTCAGCCGCCCAGCTTCGCAACCAAAGAAAATGCCTGTCTGCTATCAGCGAGGCCATGGACTTAGCGGCAATTCTAACGAAATCATAGAAGGCATCCGCTAGGTAAGCCGCCGCAGACTCCAACTTAGCTCCCTCCGCGGGAGGACCTACCCCCGAATCCGTCAGGACCTCGCCCTGCAGCCAACAGATGGAAGCCCTGAAGACATACGCTCCACAGATAGAAGCCTGCAGTGAAAGAGCGTTGGCATTGAAGGCTTGTTTCAAGAGCACCTCAAGCTTATGATCCTGTAGATCTTTAAGGGCTGCTCCGCCTTCCACAGGAATCGTGGTCTTCTTCGTCACCGCAGACACTAAGGCATCTACCTTAGGCATTTTCAATAACTCCCTTTCCTCTTGTGGAACAGGGTACAGGCGACCTAAGGCGCGACTACCCCGCAGCGTAGCCTCTGGGCACTCCCCCTCAGACTCAATCATTTGTTTTATGATGCGATGTACTGGGAAACAGCGTTGCTCTGTCTTGAAGCCCCTGTAATAACGGATCTTCCAAGGGCTCCTGAGACACCGTGGGCATAGAAATATTTAGAGCCACTAAAGACTGCGAAATAAGCGCCCTCAGCTCTTCCTTGTGAAAAACCCTAAAAAGATTAGGATCTTCGCCAGGCGCCAACTCACCCTGCTCCAGCTCCATCGGCCAAGGTTCTAAGCATGCTTCCGAGAGGACCTCCCCGTCCTCTAACTCCTGAGGCTGCGAGCTCTGCTCTCCTCTAGCAAATAAACCCGACTCCGTCTTTAACACTGACTGGGAAGGACCTTCCCCCAGGTCTACAACACCTACCTCAGGGAGCGGACCCTCTAACACACTAGACTAGAACCGGAAACAGCAGCGCCTGCCTGCGAGGTTTTTAACAGAAAAGCCTTATGCAGTGCCAAAATGAATTTGGGTAAAAATAAAGTTGAGCGGCCGGCAGTGTCTGCAGGGTCTTATTTGCAGTCGCCGAATCTTTATGCGCCTTGGCTTTTCTCTTTCCCTGTTCATGGTGCCCTGCGGGAGAAACAGACTGCTCTGCCAAGATGGACGCCGCTCCCGCCTTTTCTAAGGAGAGGAGAGACTTTTCTGACTCCGCAGATGCTTTACTCTCCATCTCCCGGTATAGCCCAGGCAGAAGCACGGCTAAGGACAGCTCAAACGGCCCTGAGCCGACGAGAAAATAACGTGCTGTCTCCTGCAGCAATGCGCTGAAGCACAGCCTGCCCTCAGAAACATTCCCCGATGCTGCGGCAGAGCCGCGGGAAGAAATTAGAGCATCCACCTGACAGGAGCCGCTGGACTTCGTGTTCCCGGCCGCCCGCTGCTAGCGGGAGACAAAAATCACGGTTGACCCCGAGAGGAGGATGGTTAACTGGGGCTCCCAGGACCAATCCTCTGGTATAGCAGACACCGTCCCTAAGAAAACAGACACTGCTTTCTACTGCTGCTCTGAAATCGGCAGCATTGGGACGTCCACCTTTTTTTTTTTTTTCCAAATCAAGAGACTTTAATAAGAGCACTGGGAAATAAAGTAGAGAATCAGCCCTGCTAGAGCCAGTCTGCTACCAATTCCAATGAAAAACAACAAAAACTACTCTCTTCTACACCAGGGAGGCAGTCAGCTAGACGTCCTATTCAGCTGCTGAGGACTGAAAGACTGGGGCACTGTCACCAG
This sequence comes from Ichthyophis bannanicus, assembly GCA_033557465.1. NCBI lineage: Eukaryota > Metazoa > Chordata > Amphibia > Gymnophiona > Ichthyophiidae > Ichthyophis > Ichthyophis bannanicus. Next base: position 111,506,677 of record CM066044.1, read on the forward strand.
GGGGAGTGGCTTAGGCTGTCAGCAAAACTTGGAGTTTCAGTCCTCAACTGCTAAAGGGGATTGACAACCCTAACGTACCCTGGACTGGCCCGGAGAGACGATAAGGAAATATTTTTTTCCTTCAATTCATTATTAAGCTCTGGAATTCATTGCTGGAGGATGTAGTAAAAGCAGTGGGCCCACTTTTCAAAGGTCGTTAAACGGGTAACAGCCCATGTTACCCATGTAAATGCCTTAACTGGGATCTTCTAAAGGCACCTACATGGGTAGTGCCTTTGGAAAATCCCGGTTAAGTCACTAAGGCGCCCAGATGCTATCCGCTTAGCGTCGGGGCGTGTTTGTGGCATTTTGGGGCGGAGCAGAGGTGGGGAATGGCACTAAGCGGGTAGCAGCGATTTTCGATGCTACCGCTTAGCACGCTGTGCCTTAAAGATAGGCGAGGAAAACCCTTGCCTATCATTAAGGTGCAGGGGCTAAACGGGCAGCATCGAAAGCTGCTAGCCGCTTAGCCTCAGCTGCTGCCAGTCTGTGCGGCATGACTTGGATTTTCAATTCCGTCGCTGCGGAAATGAAAATCCAGGTTAAGGGGGTCACACATAGCTGGGTTTAAAAAAGGTTTAGGCATTTTCCTGGACAAAAAATTCATAAACCATTATTAAGGTCAACTGGGGGAAACCACTATTTGTCCTGGGGGTAAATAGAATTGAATTTGGTTACTTTTTGGATTCTGCTGGGTACTTGTGACCAAGATTGGCCAATAATGCAAACAGGATACAAAGCTTGATGGACCTTTGGTCTGACAGATTATGGCATAAGTTGTGTTCTTAAGTGCCAGACATACAAAATGGTTTTAAGTTACTGAGCTAGATTAAATTGTTTATGAAAATATTGTGTAGCTACTTTAAATGAAATCATGATAACTATACAAAGGCTTCAATTTGAAGACTAAAGAAAAAGAGTGAATTGGAAAATGTTCCCAACCCTTTGAAATATGCAATTACTGTGAAGCTGTTGAATAGTTTCAGTAAAATACTCTTGGAAGCTGACCTTTTGACCACCTCTATCACACACTGAATTTTTCCAATGACATCTCATTAAGATAAAACTATATCTGAGATGAATTTTAACAGAATGTATAGGTAGCCCAAATAAAAATGTGATGAATGAGTTGATATTTATATTATCGTGCATTAAAATGGCAGTTCAGCAGTAAACAAAATTATTTAGATATTGGTCAAGTTACAAAGAGCACAGATACTGTTCTCATTGGGTGCTAACTGCACTGGCGGGAGGGGGGGGGGGTATTAACTTTGGGCCCAGCTAACTGCTAAATTTTGGCCAAAGAATTTGATGTCCAGATAATATTTAGACATTTACATTTAGGAGGTGTCAGGTGTGTTTTGGGGTTGGGGCAAAATTTCTCACGTTTAGCCACTAATTGGATAAATGTATCATTTAGGTGGGACCATATAAATACTGTAGCAGTCTTAACTTCTGTACAGTAATTTTATAAACCGTATTACACCTAAATGCTGATTTTATGCATGCGAATAAACGCTTATAAAAGTAGGGGCATGCCTCGACATAGCTATGGCACAGGCTGGTGCATATTTGTACAGTAGACATGCTCAAGGACAGAGTTTAGACAAAGTCATGATTTAAATTCAGCAGAGGTGGCCAGTGCTGTTAAAGTAGTTGGCTGTCACAGTTTTCAGTGCTGGGCCATATCCAGTGATCATCACTGAATATCTGGTTTGCCCAGGTAGTATTTCAGCCAACCAGTCAGCGGCAATATTAAGCCACTATCATCTGCTAGCTAAAAAACCTAGAGTTAGGATAGCCTTTCAACTGTACTAACTTTAGGCATTTAAGTTAGCCGGTTAAAGGCACATTTTACAAAGGACATCCAAGTGCAATGTGGGACATCAAAGCCAGAACATCTGAAAATAAAGTAGGCACGTCCAAGTTCAGGCACGATTTCAGAAACGTGGAGATGCCCAATATAAATGTCTATGGAGATATCGATATGCACATCCCCAGGATAGTATTTCTCAACAGGGACATCTAATAGCCTAATGGTTAAAGCACTGGACTAGGAGCAGTGTGGGCTTTTGTGATCTCAGCCTAGTCACTTAGAGCCCGATACTGCAAGGCATTTACACAGTATACAGAGCGCGGCACGAACACTGAATATCCCAGAGTAATACCACTATACGCCCTGATGCAAACCTCTTATCATCAGGGTATTTCAGGGGAATTCTGAGGCGGTACCACCCAGGAAAAAGATTTAGGCGTCATTGTGGATAACATGTTAAAACCCTCGGCCCAGTGTGCAGCGGTGGCCAAGAGAGCAAATAGAATGCTAGGTATGATAAGGAAAGGAATGGAAAATAAAACAAGATATTATAATGCCTTTATATCGTTCCATGGTGAGACCGCACCTTGAATATTGTGTGCAGTGCTGGTCGCCGTATCTTAAAAAGGATATAGCGTAATTAGAAAAGGTTCAGAGAAGAGCCACCAAAATGGTAAAGGGAATGGAAGGATACTCCTATGAAGAAAGGCTAAAAAGGTTAGGGCTCTTTAACCTGGAAAAAAGACGGCTGAGGGGAGATATGATAGAAGTCTATAAATTAATGATGGAGTGGAACGGGTAAACGTAGATCGATTGTTTACGTTATCAGAATATAGAAAGACTAGGGGACATGCAATGAAGCTACAGGGTAAACTATTTAAGACTAATAAAAGAAAATATTTTTTCACTCAACGTGTAATCAAACTCTGGAATTTGTTACCGGAGGATGTAGTAAAGGCTGTTAGTGTAGCTGGGTTTAAAAAAAGTTTGGACAAATTCCTGGAGGAAAGGTTCATAAACCATTATTAAGAAGGGACCCAGGATATCAATGCTTGACCCAGTACAAGCATTGCGGAACCTGTGTCTTTTGGGGAAACTGCTAGGTAAGTACAACCTAGATTGGCCACTGTTGGGAACAGGATACTGGGCTTGATGGACCTTGGTCTGACCCAGTATGGCATATCTTATGTTCTTATGATAACCTTGCAGGAGCAATATTCAGCTGTTGCCCAGTTATCCCTCAGCAGCGAAAGTTAGGTGCAGCAAACACTGTCCTAACATTTGCTGCCAAAGCTAACCGGGCAGTGGCTGAATATTGCCCCTACAATATGGCCCCAGATTGAATATTGTGGCGGTCGCGCCCCTACCTGGCGGCTGCCTAGTAGGGACGGGAAGCCATCTCAATTCCTCTTTCCCAAGGATTGTAGTTGTGCCAAGGAGATTATGAACCGAGTGGTTGTTTTAAAGCACACAGGAATTTTATTAGCATCCGTGTCAAAAATGGTTGACAAAATCTTCAAAGCAAAATGTACACATTCAGGTCAAAGCAAAATACAGGATTATTCTTCTCTTCTTAAGGTAACACTTGTAACCAGTGTTGCAATAAAGATATTTACACAAGCTTCACTTCTTTCCTTTCTCAGGCTTCCATTACTCAGCCTTCATGCACACATTACAGTCCATCTCAGAACAAACTGAAGTAAGGTCACTTTCTTGGCCTGCTACTTCCATGCTTTCAACTGAGCTGTAACTTGGCAATGCTTGTAATCGTTCTGGCAGTTTATCCTTAATATTCTTTAGCAGATTAAATAGCCTATGCCACTGAATGACCCTTTCTCCTTTTGGTAGGATTTCACTGGGCTCTTCCTGTTCAGTGTCCCTGGCAAAACCCTTACTCCTATTCCGGGTTTTCCTAGGCTTTAACCTCTCTTCTGAATCAGAGCATGTAACACAGGGTTTAGGCTTTATGGCTTTATCTCTCCTACCTTGGAGTCTGGCTGCAGCACCTTCCTTGCTGAGGCTTCTCCGCTTGGCACTCCCTCTGTCTCTGAGCTAGACAGTGACTCAGGGTAAGCTCTCCACTTCCCTTCCTGGGGCTTCTGCTGCCTGCAGATAGACCCTTCCTCCGGTGAGTCTAAGCACTCTTGCCTTCGCTTCCTAAAAGCCAACCTTCTCTCTTTCTCTCCCTTTAGCCAGTCTGTTTGGTCCTTTGCCTGGAACCTTCCCTGTAGCTTCCTGGGCTGCAGTGCTGGCTGCTCTTGTCTCTGCTGCTACTCACTTTGTATCTGTTTCTTTCATGGTTACTGGTTCTACTGTGTTTGCTTTCTCCTGCATCTCTGCAGTTCCTTGGCTCCCTGGAGTTCCTGGCCTCTCCGGCCCTTCTGCTCACTTTGTTTGTTCCCTCAAACTTAAACGCTGAGCAGGGCAACTCCCTTCCTGACTCCACCCACTTTTACCTCCTACTCTGGCCTGAGGTTGTCATGAGGTCTGGGAGTGGCTTAAACCTAGCACTACCCTCTTGGCTTCTCTCAGGGATTCTGCTGTGATGTAAGTGTTCTAGTGAACCCATCCCCCGAGCAGAAGAAAAAGTTCTTCTTTCTCCTTTATTTTCATGCTGGGCTGCCTCCTCCTCACCACAATATCCAGGGTTAAAGTTGAGCAGCGATGGCTATGCGCCTTAGAGGTGCATAGCCTATGCAAATCAATATTAGGCCCTTAATTCTCCATCTTCTCTATACCCTTTGGATATTTTAAGGCCACAACAAGCACTTTCCTGATGCCTGTTCATGCCTAGAGCCGGTCAAAATATAGACCTGTCTGCATAAGTCCCCAACATTTTTGGAATCGAACGGGGACATCTAAGTTTATTGCAGCTCCCCAGACACGCCTCCACCACACCCCTGCATCGGAGATGTGTCTAAATGGCATTTGTAAAATAGCTCTGGAGACATCTCCATGATTTTGACATCCACATGCATGTCTTCGGATGTTCAAATCACAACTAAGACTTTTAAAATGACTCCCTTAATGACTCAATATCACTGCAGACTGGTTAATTAAAATTGCTGTCCCCAATCTGCCCCCAGAACACACTAATGTTAACCGGTTAGTGTCGGGACATTTAACCTGGTTAGGAGAGGATATTCAGCGGCATCAACCACGTTAGTCCCTTTGAATATCCCAATGACCGTGTGTTTCAGCCGGCAAACAGGTCTGCTAACTGCCCCATCTATGTAAAGTACATGTCAACATGTGGCTTTTGAGCAGGTATAATGTAAAAACCTTCAACTTAGGCAAAAAAGAGGTACCTTCCCATCTTATTAAGCCAGGCGCACTGTTACCCTAAGGGGTAAGATTATAAAGCCTCTTATGTGCGTAAAACAGCTCTTATAAAATACCAACTGATGTAAAACTGTGCGCATCAGCAGGAAGGCACATATTTTGCAAGTTTCTCTGCGCCCCATGCTGGACAACAGGGATTGGCATGATAGGTCCAGGGGAGTCCCTTCAAGAAAGGGAGCTGTTCCAGAGGGGTGGAGGGGCTATTCCGGGAAGGAGTGCAATTTCTTGGCACAGGGAAAGGGGCAAGAAGGTGTCTACTGGGAGGGTCTGATTGAGGGGATCATTGCTGTCGAGGAGATGGGGTGCATGTAATAAAGTGAAAATCTCTGGCATCTTTAAGATGGCTCTTGAGTGCAACAAGCTGCATTGTAGAATCCTTGATGCTCCTGGGGGAGGAAAAATAATGCTGCTTGCAAGGTTGAATGCAAGTTGTGTTATACATTTACACTGGTGAGAGTTATTCCCATTTTCCCCATTGTTTCAGACTGCCAGTGCCCTTCTTTTATATGGTGCCTCCAGAGCTGCATAAAAGGACTACCAAGAAGGACGGCTACTGCTGGGAAGTAATCTGCACTTGTAAATATTACCTGCTGGTAAATTCTCAAAATTTTGTGAAAAAGGGAATTCTTAGGGTTAAAGCTGATAAAATCTGTGTATTTAAAAATTCAGTGTTTTATTAAGTCAGGTCATGGTATTACAAGTCAACTTTCAATTAAATTAAAGTCAGTTAGAGCATAGTATTATAAGCAAACTTTTAGTTAGTGCTTATTCCCATTCACACATTCTGGGTCCCACCCATCCCAGGCATAATCCTTGATTTATAGCCTCCTAAACTAAGGGAAAAGAGTGATCTTACTGACTTTCAGATTTAACTGATTATCTTAATCAGCAAGTTATTAGGTTTTAGAAACAGATTAATTAAGTCCTTGCAGTTCACCTTAAAGTGAACACTAAAAATCCCTTATATTTATTAGGTATAATTGTATTGGTTCAAGTATCCCTATTCCCCTACCAACCTGAAACAACTGAACAACTTTAAAAAGCTAAAAGAAATCTTTAAATCTAAGACACAGACAGCAGTCCAGCAGTAATATGAGGGCTATCCAATCTTTTTCAGTGAGTGTTACATGTATGATTTTATCCCAGTTGGTGAGAGGCCATATTTATTTATTTTATTTATTTTATTTATAGTCTCTTCTATACCGCGCTATTCAGCATCAGCGCGGTTTACAATGAACAATGAATTTACACATTTCCGATGGTACTTTGTGTTTACAGTTACATAGTAACATAGTAGTTGACGGCAGATAAAGACCAGCATGGTCCATCCAGTCTGCCCAGCAAGATGGCAAGAGTAGGTGCACCTGTCGCTCCGCGCAGGCCACCCCTCCCCATATCCTTGTAGGACATCCCTATTTGTTGAGATGTTATATGGTTCAGAAGTTAGATGGTACCGTTTATTTTGTTTTTTTCCTATTTCTGTAAAGGGATCCTCTGTGTTTGTCCCATGCCTTTTTGAATTCCGTCACCATGTTCGCCCCTACCACTTCCATCGGGAGGGCATTCCAAGCATCCACCACCCTTTCAGTGAAAAAATATTTCCTGACATTGCCTTTCAATTTACCCCCTTGCAGTTTTCATGTTATGCCCTCTAGTTTTACAGGTTCCCCGTCTTTGGAAGAGGTTTGTTTGTTCATCATTTCTCTTTAAGTATTTAAAGGTCTGAATCATATCTCCCCTGTCCCTCCTTTCCTCCAAAGTATACATATTTAGGTCTTCAAGTCTCTTCTCGTAAGGCTTCTGTCGCAGGCTCCAAATCATTTTGGTCGCCTTCCTCTGAACAGTCTCCAGTCTTTTTACATCCTTTGCAAGATATGGTCTCCAAAACTGAACACAGTATTCCAAGTGAGGCCTCACCAGTGACCTATACAGTGGCATAAGTACCTCTTCTTTTCTGCTGGTAATCCCTCTTTGTATGCAGCCCAACATCCTCCTGTGGTCACCGCCTTGTCGCACTGTTTTGCCACCTTGAGATCAGCAGAGATAATCACACCAAGGTCTTTTTCCTGAACTGTGCATACCAACCTTTCTCCCCCTATCGCGTACATTTCTCTTGGATTTCTGCTACCCAAGTGCATGACACTGCACTTTTTTGCATTAAATCGTAGTTGCCGAGCTTTAGACCAGTCTTCCAGCTTTTGTAGATCTTTCTTCATGTTAACCACTCCCTCAGGGGAGTCCACTCTGTTGCAAATTTTTGTGTCGTCTGCAAAAAGACAGACCTTTCCATTCAGTCCTTCAGCAATATCACTCACAAATACATTGAACAGTGCCGGGCCCAGGACCGAACCCTGGGGCACCCCGCTAATCACCTTCCTCTCATCCGAGTGAGCTCCATGTACAATCACCTTCTGACGTCTGTCAGTCAACCAATTTCTAATCCAGTTTACCATCTGGGGACCCATCCCCAAGCTACTGAGTTTGTTGACAAGCCTCCTATGAGGAACAGTATCAAAGGCTTTGCTGAAATCCAGGTAGATGACATCCATCGCATGCCCCTGATCTAGTTCCCTGGTCACGCAGTCAAAGAACTCGATCAGATTTGTTTGGCAAGATCGTCCTTCGGTAAAACCATGTTGCCTCGGGTCTTGCAAGCTGTTGGTTTTCAGAAAGTTCACTATTCGCTCTTTCAGGAGCGCCTCCATTACTTTTCCCCGCCACCGAGGTAAGGCTCACGGGCCTGTAGTTTGACACTTCTTCCCTGTCACCACTTTTGTGTAGAGGTACGACATCAGCCATTCTCCAGTCCTGAGGAACCTCTCCTGTTTCCAAGGATCTGTTGAAGACATCCTTTAACGGTCCTGCAAGAACCTCTCTGAGCTCTTTCAGTATCCTGGGATGTATCCCATCCGGTCCCATGGCCTTGTCCACTTTCAGTTTAGCAAGTTGTTCTAACACCTCTTCTTCTGTGAATGGTGTGGTATCTACTTCATTCCCATTTTTATATTTGGGAGTCACAGCTGGTCCATCCCCAGGATCTTCTTTAGTAAACACAGAGCAGAAGTAATTGTTTAGCAATTTTGCTTTTCCAGTGTCACTTTCCACGAGTCCTTTCCCAGCACTTGAGTCCTGCAATTCCAACTCTGATCTTTTTCCTTTCCCGAATATACCTGAAGAAATTTTTGTTGCCACCCTTAACATCTTTAGCCATCTATTCCTCTGCCTTTGATTTTGCTATCCTTATTACCCTTTTAGACTCTTTGAGTTGGATCCTGTATTCATTTCTGTGTTCTTCTGTCTGCAAGCTTTTGAATTTTGCAAAAGTTTGTGTTTTTTTGCCTTTATATGAGCAGCCACCTCTTTGGAAAACCAAATAGGTTTCCTTCTCCTCTTGCTTTTATTTACTTTTCTTACATATTTATCTGTTGCTCCTTTTATTGCCTCCTTTAGTTTAGCCCATTGCAATTCCACTTCCTTTATCTCTTCCCACCCCGTCATCTCCTCCTTTATGTACTCTGCCATTTTATTGAAGTCAGTGTATTTGAAGTTTAGGACTCTGAGCTTGCTATGATTGGCCTGTACCATGGCTTTTATTTCAACCACACCGTGTGATGGTCGCTGTTGCTCACAGGGGCACTCACGCAGACATTTGACACACTATCACCGTTGGTGAGCACTACAACCAGCGTTGATCTTTCCCTGGTTGGTTCCATCACCATTTGTCTAAATAATGCATCTTGGAGAGCATCCACAATTTTTTGCTTCTTTCCAGATGTGCAGAAGGAGTGATCCAATCCACATCAGGTAGATTAAAGTCACCCAATATGATTGCTTCCCCCTTTGATGCTATCTTGGCAATATCTATAATCAATTCATTGTCTCTCTCTTCAATTTGAGTCGGAGGTCTATAGACTACAGCAATATGGATGACAGTGCCATCTCCTCTCTCCAACGCAATCCAGAGCGCTTCTTCTTTTCCCCATGTCCCCTGCATTTCAGTAGCTTTAATATTGCTTTTGACATACAAGGCTACTCCTCCTCCTTTTCCATTTTCTCGGTCCCTTCTGAATAGATTATAGCCTGCTATGGCTATATCCCAATCATGTGATTCATTAAACCATGTTTCTGTAATGGCCACAATGTCCAAGTCTGTTTCCACCATTAGGGCTTCCAGGTCTGGAATTTTGTTGGCTAAGCTTCGAGCATTTGTGCTCATTGCTTTCCAGCACTTTCCTGGCTTGTGGGTATTTTGCATTGATTTTGTTCTGCCCACTTCCTCCCACATGTTTTTGATGTGTGGTTTAAAAGTGTGGCTGTTTCTGATGTTGTTCTGCTTTTGTTGGGGTGGCATGCAGATGTTGACCTTCCACATCCGTCACCCCCTTTTCCTAGTTTAAATGCATGTCCACATACTGCCTGAATTTTTCACTTAGGATTCTTTTCCCTGCGGAAGAGAGATGTAGTCCATCAGCACAGTATAGTCTCTTGTTGGTCCATCTGTTGTCCCAGTTGCCAATAAATCCGAATCCTTCTTTTCTGCACCAGGTCTGGAGCCATGTATTAAAGCTGTTAATGCGATGCAGTCTTTTTGTCCCCTTACCAAGAACAGGTAGAACCTCTGAGAATTCAACAGTGTTAACAATGGGCTTGAGTTTCTCCCCCAGAGATTGGAAGTCCTTTTGGGCTGTAGAGGCACTGTTCCTAGCCAGGTCGTTTGTGCCTAGGTGGATAATAACATCAAGTTTGGAATGTTCACCTTTTGCACTAAGTAATTCAACAACTTGGTTTGTATTCCTGCTGGCTGAAGAGCCTGGTAGGCACATGACTATCTTCTCTCCTTTGAACTGTGTTCCCAAGTTGGTGCCTCTGATGATGGAATCTCCAAGTAGTAGTAGTTTTCTGTTTGGTGAGGTTTTCTTCATATTTAGTGCTTTAGCAGGGGATTGGGCATTGTCTGACTCATTTGAAGGCCCTTCAGTTTCTTTGAATTGGGCATCCTCATTAGCCAAGGCAGAGAAGGCATTGTGCAGGGATATCTCTTGATGTACAGGATGTCTTTGTGTTACAGGTCGCAATCTACCAGAACCCACTGTGATCCATTTGTTCCTGAGGCGTTTGATTCTTTGTGGGAGCGGTGGTGGAGTTTGTTCAGTTTGTATCCTAGAACAGGTGTGCTTCATCGCAGCCAGTTCCTCCCTCAGTAGAGATACTTCTATATGCATGGCAGCTAGGTCTTTCCTTAGTAGAGTCAGTTCTTCATGCAAGGCAGCTGACTTTAGACATATAGGACATGCTCTTAGTCTCCAAATGATTCGTCTTTGAATGAAAGTACCGCAGTTATTGCACTGAATACACGACATGTTTATGCAGTCCCAGAAGAGGAAGAAGAAGAAGAAAAGATGAATACGATGTGGCTTTTAACCCAAGTTTGGAATGATAGATGGCACATCTGTGACCACTATATAGGCAATGTAGCCCCTGGGGTGGGTGGGGTGAGGGGTAGGGTGGGCGGAAACCTAAGTGTCACTGGCTAGTAGGCTGTTCCTGAACTATTGGCACACACAATGGAGTAGGTAAGGAAACCCACCACTGAGGACAATTAGAAAGAAAGACAAATATGTGGAGACAGACTCACAGTTATTTGGAGACAGACTCAGTTATGCAGCAAACACAGCAAAAATCACCTTTGGGAGAGCTCTAAAAAAGCACTCCTCCTCTTTAAGGAAGAGAAGGCAATGTAAGCAAACCCACGTGCAGCTCAGAAAAATGGAGGTTCACAACAGTAACTCAGCAGGGGGGGGAGGGGTAGCCCCTGCAGGTAGCTTAAGAGAAACTTTAAAACCTTAAAACTTTACCAGCAATGTAGGTAAGGAAACCCACCACTGAGGACAATTAGAAAGAAAGACAAATATGTGGAGTGTGACACCGCACCGCCTAGCCCTAGGCATAATCAGGCAGTTGGTGCGTGCCACATGGCGGTTTTAAAAGTCCTTGGTAGTGCTGAAGCCCTGTATCCTATTGTAGTTGTGGACTGAAGTGACGACAGCCAAGGTTGGGTTTCCAAGTTAAAGAATACTTTATTATTGCATAAGGTATTGCACAAAGTATTGCAAAAGAACAGCACAGGATTTACTCCCCCAACACAAAAGTAGAATGGTAACCTTTTTGTACCAAATAAAAGTTCAAGTGTACAGTCAGTTCTCCTGATTCTTCTCAGGGACACGTAATACAGTTAAATGCTTTTAGGCTTCTTCCAGCTTCACCAATACAACAGCATTTCAGGATGCCAGTAATGCTTTCCAAGTATTAGCTTGTAATAAAGAAATCTTATAGCTGTTGTATTTTCTTTCTAGTGTCCATATCTTGTTTAACAGCTTTAAATAGAAATGGCAATCTCCACACTCTCTTGCCTATTAGTACCAGGCTTCTTGTGTAGGAACACTTTCTTACGTTGCCTTTCATTCACAGCTGCACGTTATGAAGCTCTGAGTCATTGCACCCAGCAGAACGCTGCTGTCTCTGGTGCAAACTTCTAAGAACATTGGTATAGGCTTCACAGCACTCAATCATAAAACAGGAACAAATTATAGCTCCTTACTCTCTCATACATACTTCACACTCCATTTCAGAATCACTGGTATTGGATAAAGGAGCCCCTAATTCCATTGGTTCTTTCTGGCTCTCTGATATCCCTTTGTCATGTGGAACATACAAGCCTTCAGACTTTAATTCTTTAATTATATTCTTAAGCTGCTTCCATTTAGTCTCTTTCTGTCTTCTAGGCACTTGTAAGGCTTGGTATTTCTCAGCACCTTTTAACAGCTCATAAAAGGGGTTTATTTCTTCCTTGCCTTGCCTAGGTAGTTGCCTTTGGTTGGGAGGAATATGTCTCTTATGGAACTGCCTTGTGAGATCCCTCAGCACAGCCTGGTCCTCAGGGTCTGTTCCTAGCTCTCTGCACGGTAGCTGCCAATTAGCCTTTTGCTGACAAGCAGGTGTGCTATCCTCTGAGCTAGAGCTCTGGTCACGCTGTCTGTATAAGGGAAATGCTTGCAGCTTCTTAATAGGGACTTTCCTACAGCCCAACTTTCCTCTAGTAACTTCAGGTTTCCTTTCAAAGCTTGGTTTAAACCTGTTTCTTCTAGAAAGCACTCTATTATCACTTCCTAGAGACTGGCTTATTTCAGAGCTATCTACTTTACAAGGTTTAAAAGGTTTTTCTCTGACCTGGTTTTGGCAGCGTCTGTCCCTGGGGAACTCCACTGACTCCAAGTCTGTGTTCAAGGCTTCTGAGTCTGGCTCTGGGTCTCTTCCAGGATTCACTCTCTCTTGGAGCTGAGCTCTGCCTGGGTCTCTTCCTGGACCACCCACAGGAACTCTCCTTTCCCTGGTTCTCTCCTTGGTTCCCCTTTTGCTGCTTGGGAGGTTTCTGTCTTCACTCCCTTCTCTCCTGGAGGTTTCTCTCCTCTCGTCCCTCCAGCTCCTTTCGCTTCTGCTTCTCCTCCTTTCGCCTCTGCTGCCTTCGACTCCGCCTTCGACCTCTCCACTAACTGCTGCTTCCTGGTTATGAGTGCAGAGTGGCCCAATCCAGTCTGACTCCGCCCACCTCCCTGATTGGCTATGTCTCTGGGTTAGCCTAGAGCTAGGGTGTGGTTCTTTCCCTGCTCTTCTTTGCAGAGAAGGTTCATGTGCTGGAATCTTAACCCCTTCCTGTCCTGCATCTCTAAACATCTGAGGTGACAGAAGGTGTTTTAAACCCTTTTTCTTCTGTTTCTGAGCCTCTGCCTTGTCACATAACCCCCCATTTAAGATATTCCGGGCTGGCTGAACAGATCCAGAACAGCCCGGAATCCTTGAAAGGGCATCTGCGTTAAGGTGCAGCTTACCAGGCCTATGCTCTATGTGAAACTCATAGGCTTGCAGGGCCATATACCACCTAGTCAAGCGGGGATTATGGTCCTTCATACTTGACAGCCACTTTAGGGGAGCGTGATCCGTTACCAAAGTGAAACGGCGGCCTGTTAAATAAAATCTGAGGGCCCCTATAGCCCATCGGATGGCCAGGCATTCCCTCTCCACTGTCGAGTATTTTTGTTCCGCCGGCGCTAGCTTCCTGCTTAGAAACATTAAGGGGTGCTCCACTCCCCCATGCTTTTGTGACAGGACGGCTCCTAGCCCGGTATCCGACGCGTCGGTCTGTAGAATGAATGTTTTACTAAAGTCCACCCCCTTAAGAATCGGGGCCGCGCACAACTGCTCTTTTAACCTGGCAAAGGCCTCTTCAGCTGTCGGGGTCCACTGCACTAGGTTGGGTGCATTTTTCCTCAGCATATTCGTGAGGGGGGTACTTTCACTAGCAAAATGTGGCAGGAACCTCCTATAATACCCAATTAGGCCTAAAAAGCTTCGGATCTGCTTTTTGGTGGAAGGTCGCGGGAAGTCCCTTACACTCACTATTTTATCCATGAGTGGTTTCACTACCCCTCGTCCCACTAGATGCCCTAAATATTTTACCTCTTTCCCTCCAAAGAGGCATTTCGCAGGGTTCAAAGTGATTCCTGCCTTTCTCATGTCCTTAAGTACTGCCTGAATCTGAGCTAAATGGAGCTCCCAATTATCGCTATGGATAATTACGTCATCCATATAGGCTAAGGCATATGAACGATGGGGACGTAAGACTATATCAATCAGTCTTTGGCATGTCGCTGTGGCGCCGTGCAGTCCAAAGGGCATGCGGCGAAACTGATACAGACCAAGGGGTGTACTGAAAGCAGTTTTGGGGCGAGATTCCTGAGTGAGGGGAATCTGCCAATACCCCTTGGTCATATCTAGGGTGGTAAGGTAGGTGGCTTGCCCGAGCTGATCTAACAGCTCCTCTATTTGAGGTAAGGGGTATGTATCAAATTGTGAGATGGAGTTTACTTTCCTAAAATCGATACAAAACCTTATGCTCCCATCAGGTTTGGGGACCATAACCATGGGGCTGTTCCAGGGGCTGACTGACTCCTCAATCACCCCCATCTGGAGCATCTCCTGGACCTGCCTAATCACCTCCTTACGTTTTGCCTCGGGCAGCCTATACGGTCTTTGCCGGATTACCTCTCCAGGCGGGGTCACTATTTCGTGAGCGACCAACCGTGTTTCTCCGGGCATAGGGGTTAATACATCAGGGAAGCTTCCCAACAATCTCAACAGAGCTTGTTGTTGAACCCAGGAAAGCTCTGTCCCTAGCCTAGGAAGGGCTTTGGCCTTACAGTCCTCTAGCTGGGGTCCCAGATCTGTCTCTGTTTTCTCTTCCCCTTCGGGGTCTGTCAAGCCTATCAAAGGCCTAGATGAAGATTCACCCACCTGTACTCCTCCCTTCATTTACCAGCAATGGAGTAGGTAAGGAAACCCACCACTGAGGACAATTAGAAAGAAAGACAAATATGTGGAGACAGACTCACAGTTATTTGGAGACAGACTCAGTTATGCAGCAAACACAGCAAAAATCACCTTTGGGAGAGCTCTAAAAAAGCACTCCTCCTCTTTAAGGAGTCTGAATAGGTAATACAACTTGGATAACAGGGGTAACTATTTACAATATTTACAACTATTTACAATATTTACAACTATATACAATTTATGTTGTAATACTCTCCATAAATGAAATATAATATGGACATATAAAAACTGCCGAATCGCACACACGAATCATGAGATGTCACGGCTTCGTTTCTATGAAAGGGGCCCAACAGGAGACAGATGAGGGGATATTTTTCTGTCAATCTTTAATTGTTCAACTGGGAGAAAGATCATGGAAAATAAAACTTTGATATATTGGACTATCATAAAAGGATGGAGTGTGAAAAGAGGGGGGAACCTACAAACCACGGGCAACCAAATTGACACACTGATGCTACAATGCATTATAAAGGCCAATTACAACTATGCGTTGTAAATAAAAGTAGAAAAATGTATAATAAGAAATAAACTAAAAGGAACCATGTAAAATGTTAAATGATCCTTATTTGTAAAATGAAAGATAAAAAATAAAAAATAAAACATAATAAATAATAAATAATACAAACTAATAAAAACAGCTTAATGACCCAAAACCCAATATATATATAAAAAAAAATTATATGTAGCAGATTTTGAAGATAAATTCATTAAAGATAACCCATTTAATACCCATATTAAGCTCTGGGTCAGATATATAGACGATATTTTAATTCTTTGGGACGGATCCGTGGATCTTTTGTCAGAGTTCAATACGTGGATCAACCAATGTGATGCTAATCTGCGCTTTCAGGTTACCTTTGATGATGTTTAAGCTATTTTGTTGTCACACTCCAGTAGTTCATTAGTTCATTTATATATCGTTTATATATCATTTTAATTGTTCATTGTTTATGTATTACCAATTATTTATTATTTTTTAATATTTTAATTTATGTTTTAATATTTTAATTTGTTGTTAGCAATTATTCATTGATGATTACATGTGCATATGCATATTATTGTTTTATTTAGTATTCATTTATATGTTTTTATCTTACAGTTTCACCTGTAGTTCCGATTCATGTTTTTAAGGGCATAACCATATGTGTGCACTAGGTGCAAAGAACTCTTTGCTCTCAGAGAGAAAGTCCGATCTCTGGAGGCTAGAGTAGCAGACTTGGAGGAGCATAGGCAGGCAGAAACGTATATAGATGAGACCTACAGAGATATAGTAGAGAGGTCCCACCTCCAGTCTGGCAGCCTCTCTGTTGCCATGGAGGAGAGAGGTTATGTGAAAGGAGAGCATCACCTTGGCATGGCAGGAAGTTGTCCTATAGCTAGGACCTGTCCACCAATTGATGTAATACCCTCTTGCACTGAGGATGTATCTCCAGGGCCATGTGCCCATGAGGGAAGGGTTAGGATGACCATTATAGTTGATGATTTGATCAGTAGGCATGTAGATAGCTGGGTGGCTGGTGGATATGAGGATTATCTGCTCATGTGGTGTGAAGGTAGCAGACCTCATGCACCACCTAGATAAGGTGTTAGATAGTGCTGGGGAATCGAGTGAAGGGGCAGAGCAGAGCAGTAACCTCAGGCATACAGGCAGTGGAGTTACACCAATGGATGACAGATGAAAGCAGAGATGCAGCTGCTGAAGCACGATGAGGCCACGATGGCAGCAGACCTCCGCTCAGAAATGTACGAGTTTGGCCGGCGCATAGAAGATGTGGAACGACAACTGGAGGAACAGGCAGGCACCTGTGGGGCTCTAGAACAGCAAGTGAAAGCTCTTGAGCAAGCCCAAGCAATGATGGTGCATAAGATTGAAGACATAGAAAATACAATTTGACAAAATAATCTCTGCTTTAGAGGTGTTCCAGAAGAGCCTGCATATCTAGACTGCCTCAAAGTGGTGCTGGCAGTGGTATCTATCCTGTGGGAGGACTCAGAGTGGTCCTCTATCATGTTGGAAAGGTCTCATAGAGCACTAGGACCAATGTGAGCTAACCTCCTAAAAGACATTTTAATATGCTTTCAGAACTATGTGATTAAAGAGCAGATCATGGCCAAGGCCCACAAGCAAAGCTCCATTTCTTGGGACTCTCAGGTGGTGATACAATGATCTTTCTCAAACCACACTCCACAGAAGGTGGGAACTATGAGATGTTACACAAAAGCTCCAAAGCGCAGGAATCAAATATGAGTGGTTGTTCCCTATGGCATTGGCGACTACTAAGGACAGCTGCACCGTGAAGATTAAATCAAGGGCCGAAGCTTCAAACACAATGCTGGATTTGGGTATCATAGATGCCGAGGACTTATGGGAGGAACTTTCCACACCACCATGCAAGGAGACTGCGTGGCAGAGAGCTGAAGGGGGGCAAGAGACTAAAATGGCAACATGGACAGTCCCCTGAAGCCTCAAAGCAGACTGGATTGGTTTGAACTGTCTGTGAACAGTTAGTTTGAACTGGCTTGGTGATGCTTTTAAATGGACGATGGGCTTGAAGGGATGGGTTACTGCGGAAGACTTGGAATGTATGAAAGAGGGAGGATGCAAGCAGAGACTGAGGGAATGTTTTGATGGGTAGTCAGGATGGTGGGAGGGAAAGCAGGAGGAAGGTTGGGAAGTTAACAAGTGTTTATAAGTGCTTACCGTGGGAGGGGTGGTTGCATTGAGAGAGATGTTGCAGGAATCACAGGGGAGCCTAATACTATGCGGAGAAGGGGGTGCACAATACACTCTTGGGGGAGTAAGAAGGTGAATGGGGGAGGGTTTGGCAAGAGCATCAAGCAGATGGCATCCTGGGGAAATAACAGTGGCACTGTCCGGAGTTTGGGGTAGCAAACTGGGGAGGGGGGATGTTGAGGGCACACTGAGAGAAGCAGATGGTGAGAGGAAATTGGGGCCTAAATGGGGAGCTTCAAGATTGATTCCATCAATGCGAAGGGGCTTAATACACCTTGTAAATGTCAACCTTTAGTCAAGGAAGTTCAGAGGTTGAGTCTATCTGCAGTATGTATTCAAGAGACGCATTTGAGGGCCTGAGATCAGAGCCTCCTATCTCATACTGTAGATTCGTTTACTGGAAATATTGTGTCTCCCCTAGAGGAAACGGGAGGAAGGGGGAAGTAGCTATCCTATTACATAACTCAGTACTCTGGAGGTAGTCAATGTAATGAAAGATCGGGAGGGAAGACAAAACAGACTACCTCCAACAGAGCTATCTCACTCTCAGCGCCAGCTTTTTGGAACTCCCGGATGAACTAAGAGCCCTGAATGACATCAAGGACTTCTGCAAATCCCTCAAAACCCTCCTGTTCACAGAATGCTGTGAGCAAGTAATATAGAGAACCTACGCCCTACCGACCCGCATAAAGGAGAACTAGGAACCAATTGACTAAAGTCCATATGTAAGTCTTGTAGCTCCCCCCCTTTCGTTCAATGTAGACCCACTGTGTTGACAACTACTTTGATTGAAGGATAAAGTGGTATACAAAACTAGTTTAATAAATAAATAAAATAAATTACTCTTAAAGGGAGGATACTGGGGAAACTGATAACTCTAGTCTGCATCTATATGCCAAATCAAGGTTGGGGCTTATTCTTTTCACAGCTGCAGACAGAGCGATTGGGATTCTTAGGAGGCTCCGTAGTAGTCACTGGGGATTTCAATACGATTGTTAACCTAGGTCTGACCACTCAAAGGGAAGTGAGGAAGGAGGTAAAGCTCATAGGAAGCACCAAATTGAGCTGAAGGGGGCCTGGCAATTCCTTGATTGATGGTGAGAGAAAAATCCCAAGAGCCGGGTCTATTCCTTTTACTCTATATACCTCATATCTACTCTCATATAGACACGATCTTAATGAGTTCTCATTTGGTGCAGACCTTGACCAGAGGGGAGTATGAGCCTATCACTTGGACAGACCATGGGTTTGTGTGGGTGGAGCTGCTGGATTAGGGTTCACAATAGGGGATCTGCTATTGGAGAATGAATGAAACACTATTGAAAGATTGCAAGCAGGTAGAGGTGTTTCGTAAGGATATACAGGAATTTTTTGACATCAGTGAAGATGGAGAAATGGATCTGGCTGTGGTATGGGATGCTTTCAAGGTCTATCTCAGAGGGTGTTTTATAGGTTGGGGAGTGTTTTGAAAGAAACAGAAAAAAATAAGAGTTGGAGAAAGAATACAACCAATTCAAGGAGTTGGATAGTCTATGGTCAGAGGGGAGACTGTGGAGATCATTCATGAACGTGGGTTGCGTGGCTGCACATTTTGGTGGGACGTGCAGCCCTGCAAGGCATCCGGGCAGCAGGTGTCAGAGGCGCCTGCAAGGAGGATGTCCCCGCAGGCAAAAGGGGCATGCTGGACATCCTCAGGCCTGATTCTGGCTCCCGCCTCTGTGAATCGGGCTCTGTGTGTCCAAACAGACCCTTGAGATAGCATGTGTGCATGTGCGCGAAATACAGCTGGATTCCCTGGCCTTCCAGCTCCAACATGCTAGGCAGCAGTTCTATGAATATGGGAATTGGCCAGGGAAGTTGCTTGCGAGGAGCGTGAGGCCTCAACAAGCCATCTGGGGGCGTATATGCCGGGGTTGATTAATCCCGACCAAATGGGATTTATTCAGGGCCGCTAAGTGGGCGATAATGTAAAGAGCCTGGAATCAAGGCTAATCTAGATAAAACTGAAGTATTGAATTTATCCGTGAACAGAGGCTGCAGAATATCTTTCCATTTAAGTGGGCAAAGGACGCCATCCGCTATTTGGGAGTGCAGTTGGGCGTGGATAACTCCCAGCTGTATCAGCTCAATTATGCTCGATGCTGTGGCGCAAGATATATCTGGAGTTGGAGGGCTGTAAGAAATTCCCATCGTCTTGGCTGGGTAGAGCGGTGAGCATAAAGATGGTCGCCCTTTCCAAGATCCTTTATCTCTTCCATACACTTCCGATAGCAGTTCTGCATAAGGATATTTTGACAGCCCAACACAAGGTTTTTCATTACATTTGGAATCATCAACCCCCTCTGTTCACGAGGAGTGTTATGTACAAATACAAGCTAACAGGGGGTTTAGCGGTTCCCAACATGTGGTGGTATTATCTGGCTGCTCAGCTGGCAAATATAGTAGCTTGACAGGAAGGTTCTGATCGTAAATGGGTTTATATTGCTGAGGCGGGTGTAAGGGGCATCCCATTAAAATTTCTTCCTTGGATGCCTAAAGCTGAAGCAAAGATTAGTAACTCTTTTGTCAAACAGGTAGAGTAGATTTGGCAACCGGGGAGAGATGTGCAATGCCTCCGGTGCGGAAAATCTCTGCTCCAACCGATTCAGCACGATCCCACCTTCCCCCCAGGCCTTTATGACCCACTGTTTCTTTGGTGAGAAGGTCAGGGTCTGCAGATGCTATATCAACTTTGTAGAGAAGGATATATATCCTCTTTTGAAGACCCACTGGAAAAATATGGTCTTCAACGATGCGATTTTTTTGGTTATCTCCAGGTTCGTCATTGGTTGTCAGAGACATGGCGGAAATCAGTGCAGAAGGGAATATTGGACTTCGAGACACTGTGCTGGGTAAAGGGGATATGGAAGAGGCCATTATCAATTATATACCATTTATTAGTGGAAGCTTACACTGCAGGGAAGTCACATTACCAGATGCAGTGGGAGAAGGACCTAGGCAAAGAGTTGGATCCTCAAACATGGAAGGGAATTTTCTGGGGCTGGGGAAGGGGCTTGGTCTCAGGTGTCATATAGAAAATAATTATAAAGTGGCATTTTGTTGGTATCTCACTCTGGTCTGCCTGAACCAAATGACAGGAATTGGTAATACTAACTGCTGGAGGTATGCGGAATAAGGCGGCTACTGTCATATGTGGTGATCCTGCTCCTATGTAAGAGATTTTTGGGCACTAATATTGCAAGAAGTAGAGGGGATGATGGTGCATGGTAGAATGGGGCATGGCAAATGTTCTATTGGGGATTCGGGGGGGGGGGGGCAGGATGGGACGGGGAGGGGGGGTGGTAAGCTAATCCAATTGTGTGTAAATGCTGCATGTTATGAGATATCTTTGGGCTGGAAATGTGCCCGAACTCCAATTTTGGACTAATGGAAATCTCTGATGCAGAACTTTTATGTGATAGAAAAACTGACTGCAATTCAGAGAGAAAAGCTAATTCAATTCAAAAATACTTAGATTTGCATGGACCTGGTCTTTACCTGAGTCTCCCACTTACTTTAGAAGCACAGCTATCATCTAAAGTTACAGGGACCTTTGCACAGTAGGCAGATATACTTAGAAGTAAAAAGTTTAGTTTGACTATTTCCTGCTCCCATTGTTTGAATTGTCTGTTACAAGCCTGCTCACAGGGTGGAGCTAATTAAATTATCTTACAGCCTTTCCACAAGTACCTGATCAACTCTAGTCTTCACAGCTTGGAGAGCCTCCACACAGCTAAGCTTTCAGCCTTCTATCTTTTTTGCCTGTTTTTTTTTTTGCTAATATAGAATTTAACTGTTGGTTATACATTAATTTTTGGGAATATTCTGACTGCCTACATTCCTTGTGTAGCCCTTAAATCATATATCTGAGTGTGCCCTCAGTCCATGTAAGGCCTACTGGCCAGGGACACTTAGGTTCCCGCCCACCCCACCCCAGGGCTGCATTGCCTATATAGTGGTCACATACGTTGACATCTGTCTTTTTAATTTGGTGTTAAGCGCGCCTTTTCTTCTTCTCCTTCTAGGACCGCTTAATCAGCATATCGTGTATTCAGTGCAATAACTGTGGTACTTTCATTCTGAGAAGAATTATTTGGAACCTAAGAGCTTGTCCTATATGCCTCATGTTAGCTGCCATGTATAAAGAATTAACTCTACTAAGGGAAGAACTAGCTGCAATGAAACACACCTCTTCTAGGATCCAAACCAAACAAAGTCCACCACCGCTCCCACAAAGAATCAAACATCCCAGGAACAAATGGATCACAGTGGGCTCGGGTAGATTGCGACCTGTAATGCAGAAACACCCTATACATCAAGAGATATCCCTGCATAATGCCTTCTCTGCTTTGGTTAATGAGGATGCCCAATCCATGGAAACTGAAGGGCCCTTAAATGAGACAGTCAATGCCCAATCTCCTGCTAAAGCACCAATATGAAGAAGAACTCACCAAACAGAAAACTACTACTACTTGGAGATTCCATCATCAGAGGCGCCAACTTGGGAACACAGTACAAAGGAGAGAAGATAGTCAAATGCCTCCAAGGCTCTTCAGTCAGCAGGAATACAAACCAAATTGTTGATGTACTTAGCGCAGAAAGTGAGCACTCCAAAATTGATGTTGTCATCCACTAGGGTACAAATGACCTGGCTAGAAACAGTGCCTCTGCAGTTCAAAGGGACTTCCAAACTCTGGGAGAGAAACTCAAGCCCATTGTTAACACTGTAGCATTCTCAGAAGTTCTACCTGTTCTTGGTAAGGGGCAGAAAGGCTGCATCGCATAAACAGCTTTAATACATGGCTCCAGACCTGGTGCATACAAGAAGGATTCAGATTTATAGGTGACTGGGGAAACAGATGGACCAACAAGAGACTATACTGTGCTGATGGACTACATCTCTCTGTCACAGGGAAAAGAATCCTAAGTGAAAAATTCAGGCAGTATGTGGATATGTATTTAAACTAGAAAAAGTGGGTGACGGATGGGGAAGGACAAGTTCAGGATGTCACTCCCGGCAAAAGCAGAACATCAGAAACAGACACACTTTTAAACCACGCATCAACGACAAGTGGGAAGAAATGGGCAGAATAAAATCAATGCAAAATACATGCAAGCCAGTTAAATGCTGGAAAGCAATGAGCACAAATGCTCGAAGCTTAGCTAACAAAGTTCCGAACCTGGAAGTCCTAATAGCAGAAATGGATATACTATCTTGGAAGCCCAGACCAGTTGTATTTCATGCTTTAAGAAAGGTGGAAGGAAGGCCAAATGACTGCCAGCATGGTTTAAAGGTGAGGTCAGAGATACTGTTGTAGCCAAAAAAGCATCTTTCAGGAAATGGTAAAAGGATCCAAATGACAAAAACTGGAAACAACATAAGCAATGGCAAATCTGATGCAAGGCAATGATAAGGCAGACAAAGAGCGAATTTTAAAAGAAACTTGATGTGGAAGCAAAAACACATAAAAAAACCTTTTTCAAGTATATTCATAGCAAAAAATCTGAGTCAGTTGGATCATTGGATGATAAAGGGGTAAAAAGGGCTGTAAGGGAGGACAAGGCCATAGCAGAGAATGAAGATGTAGGGAAGTTACCCATAGTACATGTGCAAGTCCATAACAAAGTTATTCTATTCTACTCACTTTGGACTTGGTTGTGCTGTTTTTCTGCGAGTATGCAGTGCTCTTGTGTGTTGGGAAGTTACCCATGCCTGAAATGGTATTTAAAGGTAATGTATCAGAAGAATTGAAACAAATCTCCATAAACTGAGAAGATGTATTACAGCTATTTGATAAACTAAAGAGTAGCAAATCACCCTGCTAGACATCCCAGGATGCTGAAAGAATTGAAATATGAGCTCCTAGATTACTGAAAGTAAATCTGAAATCTATCATCAAAATCATCTGTAGTACCTGAAGATTGGAAAATGGCCAGCGTAAGTCCAATTTTTAAAAAGGGTTCCAGGGATGATTCAAAAAACTACAGACCAGTGAATGTGACTGGGCAAAATGATAGGAACCATTATAAAGAACAAAATTACTGAACATGTAGATAGTCATGGTTTAATAGGAGAAAACGAACATGGCTTTAGTAAGACAAGACCTTCCTAGACTAACTGTTATATATTTTTTGAAGGTGTGAATAAACAGGTAGGTAAAGTTGAGCCAGTTGATATAGTGTATCTGGATTTTCAGAAAGGTCCCTCATGAGAGACTCTTGGCCAAATTAAAAGTCATGGGATTGAAGGCAATGTACTATTGTGGATCAGGAACTAGTTAAAAGATAGAAAGCAGAGGGTATTTATTTTATTTTATTTATTTATTTAGGGTAGGGCTAAATGGCTAATTTTTCCAAAGGAGAAAGGTGAATAGAGTATTATCC
This sequence comes from Ichthyophis bannanicus, assembly GCA_033557465.1. Taxonomy (NCBI): domain Eukaryota; kingdom Metazoa; phylum Chordata; class Amphibia; order Gymnophiona; family Ichthyophiidae; genus Ichthyophis; species Ichthyophis bannanicus. The sequence goes on from CM066044.1 coordinate 111,530,475, forward strand.
CAGGGATCTGTGCTGGGTCCGCTGCTTTTTAACATATCCATAAATGACCTGGAAATGGGAATAACAAGTGAGGTAATCAAATTTGCAGATGATATAAAATTATTCAAAGTTGTTTATATCCAAGAGGATTGTGAAACATTGCAAGAGGATCTTGATGAATTGGAAGATTGGACATTCAAATGGCAAATGAAATTTAATGTGGATAAGGGCAAAGTTATGCACCTAGGAAAGAACAACCCAAACTATGGTTATACAATGCAAGGTTCCACATTAGGAACCAACACCCAGGAAAAGGATTTAGGCATCATCGTGGATAACACGTTGAAACCCTCCACCCAGCAAATGTAGAATAAAACAAAGGATATTATAATGCCTCTGTATCATTCCATTGTGCAACCGCACCTTGAAGATTGTGTGCAATTCTGGTTGCCATATCTTAAAAAGGCGATAGTGGAATTAGAAAAGGCATAGAGAAGAGCCACCAAAATGGTAAAGGGGATGGAAGGATACCCCTTTGAGGAGAAGCTTAAAAGGTTAGGGCTCTTCAACTTTGAAAAGAGATGGCTGAGGGGAGACATGATAAAGGTCTATAAATTAATGAAAGGAGTAGAACGGGTAAACATAGATCAGTTGTTTACGCCATCAAAACGGAGAAAGACTAGGGGATATGCCATGAAACTACAGTGTAACCTGTTTAAGATTAATAAGAGAAAATATTTTTTCACTCAACGTTTAATCAAACTCTGGAATTCGTTACCCAAGGATGTAGTAAAAGCTGTTAGTGTAGCTGGATTTAAAAAAGATTTGGACAGGTTCCTGGAGGAAAGGTCTATAAACCATTATTAAAGAGGACCTGGGAAATCCACAACTTGCCCAGGTACAAGCATTGTGGAACCTGTGTTACTTTTTGGGAAACTGCAAGGTACTTGTGACCTGGATTGGCCACTGTTGGAAACAGGATACTGGGCTTGAGGGGCCTTGGTCTGACCCAGCATGGCATATCCTGTGTTTTTATGTTCTTATGAGTAAATATAGATTAGTTGTTTATTTCTTCAAAAGGTAGAAAGACTAGGGGACATGCAATGAAGCCACAATGTAACCCATTTAAAACTAATAGGAGGATATATTTTTTCACTCACCGCGTAATCAAAATCTGGAATTCATTACCGGAGATTCTAATAAAAGCTGTTAGTGTAGCTGGGTTTAAAAAAGGTTTGGACAAGTTCCTTGAGGAAAAGTTTATTTTTTATCATGTATTCAGCTTGATATACTGTCCTTAGGTACTAACCAAAAGGGTGGTTTACAATTAAAATAACAGAAAACATAAAAGTCCATAAATCTTTATTAAAGAGGACCAGGGAAATCCACTGCTTTCCCCGGGATAGGCAAGATGGAGTCTGTGTATCTTTTTGGGAACCTGAAAGGTACTTGTGACCTGGATTGGCCACTATTGGAAACGGCATACTGAGCTTGATGGACTTTGGTCTAACCCAGTATGGCATATCTTATGTTCTTAAGGCAGGCAAAGAGAGAATTTGAAAAGAAGCTTGCCATTGAAGCAAAAATGCAAATTAAAAACTTTTTCAAGTAGATCTGTAACAAAACCAGTGAGAGATTTGGTTGCACCCTTAGGTGACAGAGGGGTAAAATGGGCATTAAGGGAGGACAAGGCCATAAGGGAGAGACTGAATGAATTCTTTGCTGCAGTCTTTACTGAAGAAGATGTAGTAAACTTACCAATGTCAGAAATGATATTTTAATATGATGTATCAGAAGAATTGAAATCAACCTCAATAAATGAGGAAGATGCAATACGGCTATTTCATAAACTAAAGAGTAGCATATCACCTTGACCAGATGGTATACATCCCATGGTGCTGAAAGAACTGAAATATGAGATTACAGACCTACTTTTAGTAATTTGGGAGCTATCATTAAAATTAGCTGTAGTACTTGAAGATTAGAGAATGCCCAATGCAACGCCAATTTTCAAAAAGGGTTCCGGGGTGATCTGGGAAACTACTGAACAGTGAGTCTGACGTCAGTACCAGGCAAAATGGTAGAAACCATTTTAAAGGAGAGGCGGAGCCAACTCGGGTTAAGATGGCTGCTTGAATCCTGAGCTCCTCACTCCCCGCGCATTGAACAACCCTTGTCAGCAGTGAAATCGAGTTTTTGGAACTTCACCAGTGTTCCGGGTGGTCACTGAAATGGCGGCCAGCAAGCCCACGCGGCTGGAATTCTCCACTACGGTGAGTGGCGGCGGCAAGAGAGCAAAAGCCGAGCCGCCCTCGCCGCAAAAAATGGCGGCGGTAGGGGAAGAGGCATCCGGCCTAAAGGAAGTGCTGGCGGAAATTCGGGAGGTGAAAGGCATGGTGGCGGTCAATGGCGCAGCTTTAAGTGGCGTGCAGGCCGACATTGCGGAATTGAAGGAGATGCGGGAGCAAATGAGCCTCTTGACGGCGCAATTAAAAAAGCTAGAGTGTACCGCGGAAGTGCACGAGGAGCGCTTTAAGGCCGTCGGGGCAAATACCAAAAGAATTGCTGCCTTAGAACGCAGTCTAGAAGACTTGAATAATCGCACACGACGGAACAATGTGCGCCTCGTAGGGGTCCCCGAGGGGGCCGAGGGAACGGATATCAATGCCTTTTTGTGCACGCTGGTCCCCAAGTTACTCAAATTGGACTTCCATCACCCACTTGAGATCGAAAGGGCCCATCGGGTCCCCACGCAACCGGGCCCTAATGTTCGGAGACCTCGGCCGATTATCATGTGTATTCTGCGGCATGGACAAGTGGCGCAAATTCTTTCGGCAGCGAGAGTGCTCCGTTCGATTCAGTTTGAGGGGCACATTGTGGCTTTCTTTCCTGATTATCACAAGGCGACAGTGGATCGACGAAAGCAGCTATTAGCCTTTAGACCGCGTCTGCAAGCCTTACAAGCCCGCTATGGTTTGTTTGCCCCAGCCAGGATGCGAGTAACTTTGCACAACCAGACTAGGATGTTCGAGGATGTAGAGTCCCTGGGGAAATTCTTGGATGACAAGGAAGCTGAAATAATGCGTTGAGGATTGATCTCTCTGTCAGAAGTATATTTTGTGAGAGCATTGGAGTAGTCCTGTCCTGCCCTGTGCCCATGGAACTTTCATCTTTCAAGAAATGGGCCTGCATATCCTGGGCAGTGGATGGACTTGTGAGAGGGTCAAGTTGCAGATTGTCATGTTATGTTGACTGTTGTTTTGTGTTTTGTTTTTATTTTTGCACCTTGCTGGTAAGCTGTGCTATGGTTGGGTTTGATGTGTTGATGTGTTGAGGGAGGTCGGATCGTGCAAGGTGTTTATATGATATGGGGCCATTACATTACTGGACAGGGGAAAAAAAAAAATGGTATGTTATAGGTATCTGCTGACGGGGAAGCGGGCTGTAATGGTTAGTTCGCGGGGAGGTGGGGGGGGGGGGATGGGAGCGGCTCTCAGACCAAGATGGTTCACCCATTAGTCACCCGTTTTGGGACGGGTTTAGTGTCTCCTCAGGGACATGGGGGGGGAGGGATCGGGCACTGTGGTTCTTTTATGGGAATTGGGAATAGCAGCAGACTCGAGCAAGAGCGTAGTGGGCAGTTGTTTAGGGTTAGTCGCCACACGGTGGGCGAGCGAAATATCTTGCCTTATGGCGCCCTTAAAGTACTGACATTAAATGTGAAGGGCATTAATAATCCCATCAAGAGGAAGAAAATACTGCAATATTGCAAGAGAGAGCACGCCGATATAGTAATGTTACAAGAAACGCGCTTGTCAGAGGGGGAAACTAACAAGCTGGGCCTGGGCCATTTCCTGCTTGTAGCGCAATCAGCAGCGTGTCAAGGAAGAAATGGAGTGGCAATTCTTGCCAAGAAAAGTTTGCCCTTGGCCATTGAAAGACAGCGAGCTGATGGAGAGGGTAGATGGGCGTCAGGGGTAGTTCAGGTGTGTGGGAAAAAATTGGCCTTAATCACGGTCTATGGTCCAAACACGGATGATGCCGGGTTTTTCAGGGGATTAGCCTTTGAGATACAGGAGCTCTCTGATCAGGAAGTAATTGTTGGGGGCGATTTTAATTTGGTTCTTGATCCTCTGCTTGATTGTACCCCCTACCGTTCCCATCGGGGCCAAAAGGCTGTCAAGGTCCTGCGGGAGTTTATTCAGGCTGCTGGGCTGGTAGATATATGGCGACTTCGGCACCCCGAGGACAGGGAATACTCTTTTTTCTCTTTGCCGCATGGTTCTCATTCTCGCCTGGATTTTTTCTTAATTTCGCAATCCCTGGCAGTGTCGGTTTCGCAGGCAGAGATTGCTCCTATACATATCTCTGATCACGCGGCGGTCTGGTGCGCCTTTCAGCTAGAGGAGACTTCCCCTCCGGCACCGACCTTTTTCTTTGATAGGAAGCTCTTGGATAATGACGATTTTTGTGCCTATATGCGTCGGAGCATTCAGGAATACTTCGAAGTCAACTTGCTTAAGGACACTTCCGGATGGGCATGGTGGGAAGGGTTTAAGGCATTTTCCAGAGCCCGAATTGTTAGTTTTCACATTGGTTTTCGCAAGGCGCAGAAAGCGCAGTTGGTCTTATTGGAAGAGCAGATCAAGGTGGGGGAGCGTTTGTTAATTAATAGATCAGAGGCGGGTGTTTTGCTTCGGTTGCAGCGTCTTCGGTATCAATATAACCAGATCTTGAGTAAGGAGGCTGAGCAAATCCTGTCCTTACAGAGGGCTAACTGTTATTTGGAGAATAACAAGGCAGGAAAGCTGTTGGCTAGTACCTTAAAGCCTCGCGCTCGGAGGTCTAACATCCCATTCTTGGTCAACGATAGGCAGGAGGCGCTTATGGGCAATGAAGCTATAGCTGAAGAGTTTAGGAGATTTTATGGGAGGTTATATACAGCTGAGTGTCAAGCTTCCACTGAAGACTTTGAGGCCTTGTTTGGGGATACGATTCATCCAACGGCCACTTCCCAACAGGCGGATGGATTAGATAGTGACATAACAGTTAAAGAAATTCTGGGGGTCTTGAAAGGGGCAAGCAAAGGTAAAGCAGCAGGCTCAGATGGGCTCCCAATGGAGTTTTATCAAGAATTTGCGTTAGATCTGGCCCCTTTTATGCTGGATTTCTTTAACAGCCTAGAGGCGCAGCTGCCCCATACTGGGCTGTTTAGCGATGCGGTCATAGTGGTTCTTGAGAAGCCCGGGAGAGATAGTACGCGAGTGGGCAATTATCGGCCTATCTCGTTGTTAAACGCTGACTATAAGGTGCTCTCAGCTATTTTAACTAAACGGTTAGCCCAAGTGGTGCCTGAGTTAATCCATGTGGATCAATGTGGTTTCATTACTGGGCGTGCCACCTCGGATAACTCAAGATTGCTGTTGAACCTATTTTCCGCAGCGGCATCGAGGGAGGAGCCGTTGTTAGGGCTCTCACTCGATGCTGAAAAAGCCTTTGATAGGTTAGAATGGAACTTTCTGGATCTTGCGTTAAAATGGTTTGGTATCAGGGAGCGTTTTAGACGGTTTATTCACATACTATACTCTCACCCCTCTGCTCGAGTGTTGGCCAATGGGGTTCTCTCGGCTCCTATGCTTTTGTCTCGGGGGTCTAGGCAGGGGTGCTCGCTTTCCCCTCTTTTGTTTAATCTCGCTTTGGAACCATTGCTCTTGAAGATCAGGCAATCTCCGGACATACGGGGGTTACAAATTAGTGACTTGGAGGTTAAACTTTCTGCTTTTGCCGACGATCTCCTGCTTTTTATGTGCCCTTACTCGGTGGAAGGGTTACTTGGATTGATTGAGCGCTATTCGCGACTGTCAGGATATAAGGTTAATTGGTCTAAGTCCTTGGCTTTCCCCCTTAATAAGCTAATGTGTAAAGCAATGATTGAACCGTGTGCGTTTGTGTGGCAGGCGGATGCGGTTAAATACTTAGGGGTCCGGTTTTGCTTCGGGCTTGAAGAAACCATACAGGTGAATACTAAAATCATCGAGGAGATGATCAAATCTTTTACGATGCAATGGTCCCCCTTACATCTCTCTTGGTGGGGTAGGCTAGAGTCCATTAAGATGGTGTTGGCTCCCAAAATAAATTATATTTTGGAGATGCTTCCACTGCGGTTTCCGCAGTCATTTTATCAATCTATTGATCGGTATCTGTCTAGATTTCTGTGGCAAGCTAGGCCTCCAAGGATAGCCCTCCGAAAGCTTAAGGCGGCAAAGAATAAGGGAGGGGTGCAGTTCCCTGACTTTTGTACTTATCACCACGCTTTTCGGCTTCGGCAAGGTGCGCTTTGGCTGGCGCCTGAGAGTAAGGGCGCCAAGCCAACTTGGCTAGAGGTGGAGGAGCGGTTTGTCGCGCCCATCGGGCTAGAGCGCTTGGTTGGTATGCAACTTCCTGACTCTTTTCCAGCGGCCAGGGTAGTGAGAGATACCCAAGACTCAGTACGAGTTCTCGAGCGAGTAGTGAAGGAGGATGGCTTGCTATCGGACCAAATGCCTCTTTGGTTTAATGTGCGTTTCAAGATTGCCCACAAGGTGCTTAATTGGAGGGATTGGCAAGCGAAAGGGATTTGGTCTTTGGGCCAACTGTTGAAGTGTGGTAGCTGGAAAAGCTTTGAAGACCTGCAGAGGGAGTTTAGGCTAGCTAGCAGCCAGTGTTTTCGGTGGTTGCAACTGCGGCATTGTTTGTCGCATGCTGGTGTTGTACCGGGCGCAGTTGTCGGAGAGTGGCAGCTCCCGGTCCTTTTAGAACAACATGCAGGGTTGCAGGGAGCCTCCTCTAAATTGTATGCTTTATTGAGGGAATGCTCCTTCGGAGATCTTTCGAAGCTGGAGAGAGCGTGGGAACAGGATTTGGAGACTCTTGTATCTCAAGGGGTGTGGGAAGCGCTATGGGGTCCGGTGGGCAGGGTCACACAGGGAGCTTCAATGCTTCAGTCGCTCTATTTCTTGGCGCATAGAGCTTTTATTACGCCGGCGCGGCTCAGCAAATGGGACGCGAATAGCATGGGTAAGTGCTGGTCTTGTAACATTGCACAAGGGACTCTCCAACATATGCTATTTGCGTGTCCTCATGTCCAACTGTTTTGGCAGTCAGTATGGGTCAAGATGCTGAGAGTGTTGGGCATGCAGGGGCGGCTTACCTGGCAGACTGTTTTCTTGCGGTCCCAAGACCAGGCTTTGCAAGTTCCTCGGGATAAGTCCTTTCTGTTTGACTTCATGATGGCTGTAGCCATCAAGCTAATTTTGACGCACTGGAAGGACTCATCCCAATTGGGAGAGCTGCAATGGTGGAACATGGTGTGTCTATATGCTGGTTATGAGAAAGGGAGGGAGGCACGCAATAAGTGGAGAGGGAAGGCACGTGCGGGGTTGCCCCGAGCATTGGGAGGTGGGTGTCGGAAAGGGCGGTCCAATAAATGGGAATGTCTAGACGAGTTTGCCGCTCTGGCAAGATATAGTTAAAAGAGATGTGGTCCCTATACAGCCATGCAACTTTGCTGCTGGAGTAGTCTGGATTGTTCCGAGCCTTCTTCTTCTGCCCACGGGGAGACGGGGGGGGGAGGGGTGGGAGAGGGGGGGATAAAGGAAAAGAGGGGAAGAGGGGGTGGGGGGAATGGAGGGGAGTAGGAAGTGTGGGGGGGAGGGGGGGTTTGGGTAAATAGGGGGGGATGTTGGAGTGTGAAGTGTGAAACTGTTTTCATGTTCTTATGTACTGTTGTATTATGATGTGGTGTTGAAAATCTGAAATAAACATTTAAAAAAAAAAAAGAAACCATTTTAAAGAACAAAATTACTGAAATTTTGATAGTCATGGTTTAGTGGCAGAAAGCCAACGTAGATTTATCCAAGGATGTGACCTGCATGGACTGATAGATACATCCCTAAACAAAGGCATACATGGGGTAACTTGCATGGAAAGACAGGTATAACCCTAAATAAAGACATGGGGCGTGAACTGGATGGAGCAGCTGGCTTCTTCACTCTATCTACCTTACTGGGTAAATCCACGGGGAGGGATGGTAGCAATTGGGTGCACAGGGCTGTCAGTAATTCTGTGCCCTGACTGTTACCATTCCCCCCAACTGCTGTGATCGGATCTCCTCCCTCCCCAATATTGTTGGTGCTGTGGTGGGCCCCCTTCAGCACCGATTCCCCATGGACAGCAACAAAACTCCATCGGGAGCTGCCCAGGGGTGATCGGTGCACCCTCTGCAGTTAACTGTCCCAGATAGCCAGTCGAGCTAGACTCCCTCCCTCCTCCCTATGCACAATTGAAAGGGTGGGAGACACCGCAGACCCCTTCCTTCCCCTCCCCACCTCCCAGTACAAAAAAACATCCTGGTTAGCCAGCCAGCAAGGGGGGTGGGGCACAGCTCCCTTGACTCCCCCAGGGCTACACTGAATACATACCTTTAGATCCATGGTGGGGAAGAACATGACAGAAGCGATTCTGTTCATCTCTGCCCCGTCTTGCGGCCAAAACAAACTAGCCATCATCATGAGCTGCTGCCCTGAAGTCTCTCGCTATGGGGCAGCACTGCGAGATTGTGGCCATCTTTGTCTGGCCTTTTCATAACTGCTAGTGAGCCCCCTTCAGCCTCATAAAAAAGGAGTCCTGTGAGTATCTTTAGGTCAGGATAAGGAAAGAGTGCATTTACGTTCAATTTTCCACACCTCTATCTGTGCACATAGCAGGGGCAAGGGATAAAGATGCTTCTAACATGTAAACATTTTCAAGAGACATAGTAAAAGCACTCTATTTGAAAAATTGCATAAAGTAGATATTAAAAGTGCCAGGGAAGTTTGAAATTATGTAGGTTTATTTTTGTTTAGTGCTATTTTCTTTTCAGCAGCATCAACCAAACACCTCCTCAAGTTCTCACACCAGTATCCAGTCAATAGCTCTGTAGGTTAATGCATCCTCAAATTCTTTATCCATGTTCCTGATAGAGTGCAGACTTCCTTCTGACCGACACATCAACACTGGCTCAGTAACATTAGATAAAGTCAATGTGTCATTCACAGAAGAACATCCCCCTTTATATGTACATAAATACTCATTTGGGGGTAATTTTATAAAGCATTTTCACACATGGAAAAAGTTCCTTTACATACAGAAAAGGACTCTTAATAAACTAGTGCTTGGAGCAGAGATGGAATTGTAATGTATGGAAGTATTTTAAAAGATGCACAAGAACACACTTAGAATACAAAGACAAATTTACATGATCTTTGCAGAAGGTGTAGATTTTTGCATATGGATTTGCATGCTATCGTAGCTGGATTCAGGAGCCTATTTTACAAAGGCAAATAATATAACAGTAAATGATGGCAGATAAAGACCGGTATAATCCATGGATTTACCATGGGGACCCACGGTACCTGCTTCTACAGGCACTGCAGGACCTTTCCCATGATATCTGCCAAGACAGGTAACATAGGGTCGTCGTCCCCCCCGGGAAATCCAAACCTCTGCAGTATCTAAAGGACCTACCCCAGGAACACTACCTGCAGATACCACGGATGTTTACTGCTTACTTCGCAGTTTTGGCTGCTGCCACCGTGTTATCAGTCAAAACTAGCGTGGTTTAATAGACATACCTCTAAGTCTCTTCTTAACTGGAATGGGGTGAGAAACAAGTGGAGGAGTAACTTAGTGGTTAGGGCAGAAGCCTGGAACAAAAAAGACCAGGGTTCAAATCCCACTGACACTCGTTGTGGCCTTGGACAAACCACTTAACCCTCCATTGTCTCAGGTACAAACTTTTGGGCTGATGCAGAAAGACTAACATGCCCTTTTCATGCAGATAATGCAACATCTCCAGGAACAAGCAGAAATACAGTCTTCACATATGGGTAACGTCGGCACCAATGGAGCTCATGCAGGAACGCTTCCCAGTGTCCAAAAGGAAAGCCTTTGGGAGCACTCCACTGCACCTGCCTTCCTGCCTTCCCAACTCCTCTCCTTTGTTTTCCGTAGAGCCAGCAGGACCTTCAATCCTGTCCCCACTGAAAAACCTTTCTTGTTTTGGTGAAATATCGTACTTTTGCCTTCCTGTCATCCCCAGTTCCGTCAAGTGACACTGGCCCCGGTAATTCTCTTTTTTGTTTTATAAATTTTCATTTTTCACATGATTTTCACCACCAAACTAGGTCTTTAGGTCTTCATAGCCTTATCTTCAATTCGAAGACAACTTTTTTGAGGCATGGAAACGCCAACTAGAGGTTTTAAAAAATGTAAAAGTGTGCCGGTACCATATCAGTCACTGATAAACATGACTGGTGTCTAAAATGTTTGAGCCCTGACCATCTACCTAGTTCTTCTCCTTTGTGCCAACAAATGAGAAAGAAAGGCCTAAGCGAGCCACAGCGTATGAATCATTGTTTGCCTTGAACTCTATTTCAGTGGCTTCCACTTCATCGAGGACATCGACTTCCTCTCATGGATCTTGGGTTTCTTCAAAGTCTAAACATAAAAGTAAGTCAAAGTCTCTGACTGCTCTAAGTCATTGGCATCAGCATTGAAGACCGCTACCAAAACCAGGGAGAAGTCCTAGTGATGAAGATGGAACTCTTAAATGCTACTCAACAACTTGAAGACCCTACAAACCTGCAGCTCTATACTTTGATGCTTGTGATGCCATACACAGAAACTATAATCAGAAATGTGGGACTTGAAATGTGGGACTTGGGAGAGAAATTATTATGTTGGTAATTGCAGCACTAGTAGTAATAATATGTCTAATACTTCCATGCATTTTACCCCTCTGCCTACGTAATATATCTACAATCATTGAGAATATTGTAGAAAGAAAGACAACAGCTAAGCTCCTAGCTATAAGACGGTATCAGCCTATACCACATAACATGGCAACAACTCAAGTATAAGTGATTTGTTTCTCACCCATCTTAACATTCTGGGTGAGAATAATCAAAGGGGGGAATGTGATAGCCAGGTAGCCTATAACTATAGGTTAGGCCATAAGCCTAGAACCTGGAAAATGACAGGCCTCAGAATTCAGTAGTGCTGAGACATAAAATTATAAGACAGAATTAAATGCTGTTTTAGAATGAAATACTGCTATTGCAAAGTTTGCACAAAGTGAATACAATGCCTGTATGTTAAATCGTTACTTCAGAATTGTTACTTACATGTTTTAGGAGCTGGATATGACCTTGATGAAGTAAAGTAACCAGGTTTGAACCAAGCCATTGTTCAGCTAAGCAGAGCAAAGGGCATAGACCCTGATTGGTCAAATTCAGGGAAATGTCAAACCAATAGAAAGTTTGTAGAAATTAGCATAAGACCAATAGAATGTTTTCATGTATCAAAATGTTTAAGTGGTATAAAAAGTTATGTCTTTATGAAGAGCTCCGCTCAGTTCCTTCAAAGCTTTGACTGACTGGGCCTGTGCACAAATAAACTGGTTTGGACCCTGTAAATTGACTCCTGGACTTGTTCATTGACTGCAGTTTGCTGCTACACTAGCATAAGCATCATGACTCCCCTAGGGGTGCTTCTGATGCAGACTGATTAGCCAAACAGCCTCAGCAGGAGGACCTATCCTCCAAAGCACAGGAAGAGCTCTGGGACACTCCCAAGGAACAGACCTCTGGAGAGTTACCGGTTCCGTGTTCTGGGACGGTGGCTCAAAGCCCTGTGGCTGACTCTACCCAGACACCCAGTGCATGCTGGTTCTCGAGAGGAGTTTGGCCACATTCCTGGCAGCCTCAGTACTGATAGCATCGAGAGCTCCAGGAGTATAGGCTTCAACACTGAGCCTACAGTCAGGTGTATTGGCCCTGATGCCGACCAGCAAACTGACATCATCAGAGCCCCTGAGGCTGATGCCTTTGTTGGAACCATCTTGATTCCACAGGAACCCAACAGACTCAAACTGCCATGGCTCTCGATTCTGATGCCTCCGAGCATCAGTATTGGCAACAACCCTTGAAGTCCATGAAACATCGAGATCAAATACAAGACTGCTGATACTTGCACTTCTTACTAGATTCTGATTACAGTTCTTCAGAATCTGATGAGAGATCACTCGATTTCTAAGAACTTCCAGACATCCCTTCGCACCCTTTGCTGCCTCAAGAATGGTGTTGGTCCCCACCAGAAGATATGTCCTATTAGGACTTCATACGGGATATGGCAGTAGGGCTTGCCATCACAGTAGCCTCAGAAAAGGAACCAGGGCAGAGGAATTGGAGATACTCCAATACCCTACCACATCTAAAGATGTGGCTACATTACTGGTGCATCAAATCCTACAGGATCTCTATGCTCCGAATGTGGGAGGTCCTGCTCACGGTTCCGCCTGTCAGCAAGAGGCTCAATATCATGTACCGTGTACCAGAGTGCCCATGCTTCCAAAAACCTCAGCTTCCCCACCACTCAATGGTAGTGGAATTGGCGATGCACCAAATAAAGAGTTCAAAAAATCATTCATCCAAGCCTGCTGCTAGAGACTGAAGGATGTTGGATGCCTTTGGGTGTCGATGCTGCCAGACATGTTTGTTGTTTATTATTTATTTATTTAGCTTTTCTTATGTACCGTGCTATTAAGATCAGTGTGGTGTACATTCAAAACATAACATACTACAGTGCAGCAAGCCGCATTGTATTTACAATAAAACAGGGTAATAAACTTGGGTATAACTGGGGAAAACTATCTACATTTCATATACATTGTTGGCCTCCAGAATAAACTTGTACATGGGCATGTATCTAAAGGATGTCACCAAGGAGCTGAAGACATTTCCCCCCGTGTTTTCTGAAGATAAGCGGAGTGCATTCCAGATACTCATCAAGCAAGGCCAAAATATTTCTAAGTTCATGACCAGGGCCTTTTCTGATGCCTTTGAATCAACAAGCAGAGCTTCAGCAATCTGCATTGGAGGTCACAGTGTAGCAGCAAAGCGCAGACAAACCAATGATACCAGGAGTCTGTTCAGAAGGTCCAAATCATTTATTTGTGCACAAGTCTCAAGCAAGTCAATTTCAAAATGGCTGAGCAAAGTTTTCAAGCATTACAACAACTTTTATAGACTTCTGTTCCATTCTAGGTATAGAAAAACATTTCATTGGTCCCGGTAACCTCCCGTACCTCTTCTATTGGTCCCGGTACTGATAAGTTTATCCAATTATGTCCCTTCTGTGGGCATGACACCTGCCTGCCCCCCTTCTAGTCCCAATTACAATGGTCAGTTCATCAACTTGTTACTTTCACACTCTCAAGGTTATAGGACCAATTTGTGCATACAGAAGAGCGAGGTTCTGTAACTCATCTGTCAGCACTCCTCATTATTTCTTTGCAGATGTACTTTTTCTTATCAGTAACTTTTAAACATGTCTTTTCTGTATTTTTCCATTTCTCAGTTCTGCAGTTCTGCTTACCTAAGCTAATTCAATACTTCTACTGAGTTCTATCTTACAATAGCAGCATATTGGGGGATGTGCAATCCTATATGCCTCTCCACAGGCCTCATTTACAGGTCAAGCTAGCCATGCTGGCCCGCCTATGTCAGACACCGTGGGTCACAGGCCTGCACCTGCCACATTCCCCCCTTTGATTAATCTCACCCTATTACTCAATAAGGTGTGAGAATTAAATCACTTTTAGAAGAATCACATCATGATTGAAGGATTTCTACTAGGACTAGCTTTGTATAAAGCCATTATTTTAGTTGCGGTCTTCCGCTCTACTATGGTATCAATAGCACTATGAATGGAACGCATACAACATGGGATTAAACATGGTAATAAGAAGATAACAGCAACAAGGATTAGTACTAAAACAATGAAAGTCTTAAATCCCCCCAGCCAAGAGAAAAGGTTAGCAAACCAGTTAGGAAATTTCAATGCGTGCCAAGTCTGTACGGGCACATAAGCATGTCTTTGCATATCTTTAGCAATTTCTTCAACTACTTGACCTTTATCATCTATTTTCAAACAGCAATTAGTTAAATTCAGCTTACCACATACTCCTCCTTCAGCTGCTAGCAAATAATCAAGTGCTAAGCGATTCTGGTATATGGCAGTGCGCATCTGAGTACTTTGTCTAGCTAAGAGCGTGAGAGCATGACTAGTTTCATTGGTTATTATTTCAACTACTGCTTGTAAGCGAATGATACGATTAATCATATAAATTGGGGTACGATAACCATACATACCATCATCATTCCAAGTGGCAGGTCCATAATACTCAATAATTCTTTCTGGTGGCCAATCATCACCCTGCCACTTTTCCCATTTGCCTATCTGTAAGGCCTCTCTTCTCTGTCTTGATGCTCCTTTGTGTTTGTGGGTTGTGTATACAGGGTATCCTAATTGTTCTCCATGTTCAGTGTTTAACAGGAAGAAAGAAGGTCTGATGGTTACTAAGACACATGCTCCTCCCCAGTGTGGCGGGAGTTGTGCATATGCTCGGTTTCCACAGATCCAATATAGGCCAGGTGGGGCTTGCCAGGCTTGGACTTTAGCAAGGTTAGTCCATAGACCTGCAAGTTCAGGAAATCTAGCTAATGGGTTAGGAGGTTCAGGATGTCTGATTCCTGACCACCATGCTGTCTTTTTGGTTGTGGCATTATAGTATTTCTGGCTAAGACAGACCAGCTGTCCTACCTTTTGGGTGAACTGGGGTCCAGTTCTGGCATAGCAAAGACGTCCAACGATTGAGTGCGCTAACACCCATTCACTGGTTGTCTTATGTAATTCAGTCTGATTGTAAATCATGGAATAATTCAATTCTTGGGCTTCCCAGGGCCATTGGTCTCCCATTTGGGTTCCGCCACAGAAATAACAATCTGTGATCTTAAGACTAGATACTACTGCTCCGGCTAATTCTAGAAACAAATTCTGTGAAGGGTGGGGGATCTCAAACTTATTTATATGCATAGCTTCATAAAAGGTATTATGAATATGATATTTAGATGACTTGTGGGCTTGGGTATTCAATCTGATATACACAATGGTCCCTGGATCTATTGCTCCTCCAGCAATACGTAAACCAAACTTGTATCCTTGTTTCCATGCATGGGGATTATGTACACGCAAGTGTAAGGGGTTGCAAG
Organism: Ichthyophis bannanicus; assembly: GCA_033557465.1. Classification (NCBI taxonomy): domain Eukaryota; kingdom Metazoa; phylum Chordata; class Amphibia; order Gymnophiona; family Ichthyophiidae; genus Ichthyophis; species Ichthyophis bannanicus. Next base: position 111,545,582 of record CM066044.1, read on the forward strand.
CATCTTTCTGACATTTATCATTTGTGGTTGGCTTGGTTAGAGTAGCCATCCGCTTATCTATTTTCTCATCAGTTATACCAGTGTTCCAGGTAGCATAAAAAACACATCCCCAATACGGGCAATAGTAGTCTGCTGCTGGGGCAGTACTATAGCCTGGTTCCTTTTTCCCTGTACACTTTCTCCAACCTGTGGCACCTTCTGGACACATGTACTTATGGTCATTTCGATACGCTTTCTCCCATGTACCACAGGTGGAATAACTATCTCTATTAATGGCATTACATGCATCAAAATTCAAAACAGCAGGTTTAGTAATGTCCTTAAGTGGTGGTGTAGCAGCTAATATAGGTCCATCTGCATCCTTCCATCTTATTTCCAACGTGTAATAGGATGGATTCTGATGCGGATTATAGCATGCTTTGATTTTGCCATGAGTGCAAACATTTAGTTCAGTGGTGTTATAGATACACCGAGTTATTGTTCCCTTGCAGGTATAGTAAGAATGGTAAAGCAAAGTCTGAGTTACTTTCAGTCCAGTTCTAGTAGAAGTAATGCAAGCAGTGCATGGAGGTAAAGCATAAGTCAGTTCAAAACCTCCAAAGAGGGCAACCAAGGCAAAGCAAAAACAAAGATACATGTTGATGTTGATTGGAGTTCTTCTGAATCCTCAGCTTGCTGATCTTGATCACGACGATCTATTATTCTTCGTCCCGTTTGCTAATGAAGCAATTTAACGGGTGCTGAGTGTTGTATGAAGATCCTCAAGATGTCCAGTACACATTAACCAACTTAGCAATTCAGTTGGCTTGTGAAGTCTGGCTTAGTCAATGTAGTCTCAAAGTAGTGTGTCAAATCAAACACAAGTTGGGTTCGTTGAAACAAAACTGTTGCTGCATGGAAAACAGCAATCCTCTTCGAAAGACTTGGCTACTGCAAAGCACTTGTGATGAAGTGTCTATGCTGCTGGTTGCCGTCTCAGAGTAACTCGCAAGGGTACATCAGGGTGCTGTTCTGCTGTCCACTGCTCTGGTTCAGGATCGGCGGCGGGCTTGACTCTGCTGTGGTGGATCCAGGCGTCGATCTCGGCTACCTTTACTGCAGTTGGGGTACACAGGATGACGGTGTACGGTCCCTTCCAATGGGGTTCCAACGGTATCTTCTTCCAATCTTTGATCCACACCGAAGTTCCAGGCTGGTAGGGATGCAAGGGTTCCGTCAAGTTGATAGGCAACTGGTCTTGGATCCACGTATGGAGAGTCTGCAGAACAAAACTAAGAGCTAGGAGTTCTTGTCTGGTTACTTCTGAACCAATCTGGGCCAAACTTCCTTTGACTCCCTGCACTATTGGTGGGGGTTTACCATACAAAACTTCAAAAGGGGAAAATCCTGTTGACTTTACAGGGGCTGAGCGTATTCTGAGTAAAGCTATGGGGAGCACTTGGGGCCATTTCAAGTGCGTCTCCTGACAAAGCTTAGACATTTGGGCTTTCAACGTACGATTCATTCGCTCAACTTTCCCTGAACTCTGGGGTCTGTATGCAGTGTGGAGTTTCCACTGTATCTGCAAAGCTTTTGCTAACTGCTGAGTAACTTGGGAGACAAATGAGGGTCCATTGTCTGACCCTATTACTGCTGGGATTCCAAATCTGGGGACAATCTCTCTCATTAAGACTTTGGTAACTTCTCGGGCTTTCTCAGTTCTGGTTGGGAAGGCTTCTACCCACCCAGAGAAAGTACAAACTAATACTAGTAGATAATGGTATCCATTGGCTTTTGGCATTTCGGTAAAATCAACTTGGAGGTTGTGCATGGGGGTGACACCTCCTGACTGAACTCGGGGTGCTGTAATAAGGCCTTGCTTGGCATTATTTTTGGCACAAGTTACACATTGACGTGCTACTGAGGCTGATATGGTTGTCATCAGAGGGATGTAGAAATGTGGTCTGAGTGCTTTCTCCATAGCACTCTTCCCATAGTGGGTGGCTTCGTGGAAAGCTTTGACAAAGGATGGTCCTAACAGTTCTGGAATTACTATTCGTCCTGGAGGTTGACTGCCCTCTTCTGGTGGCAGCTCAATCCATCCATCTTTCAATACTCCATTTTCTCTGTCACAATAGTAATCCAATTTTTGGTGGTATATCGTGGGGTCCATAGATTCAAAGGTACTGGAAACAATGCAGCTTGCATTGGCATAGCTTGTGGGGCAATTTGTCCTGTCATAGCTGCTTGTCGTGCTGAGGCATCTGCAAATCTATTTCCTTGGGCAACTTCTCCTTTTCCTGCTTGATGTCCTCTGCAATGCATGACAGCTACACGTGTTGGGGTCCAAACGGCATCAAGTAACATCAATATCTCGGGACCATATTTGACTGATTTTCCTCCGGATGTGATGAGTCCTCTTTCTTTATAGAGAGCTCCATGGGCATGTAAGGTGGTGAAGGCATATTTGGAATCTGTATATACATTTAGCACAAGTTTTTCTCCTAACAACAATGCTCTGGTGAGTGCTATCAATTCGGCTTTCTGGGCTGATGTGCCTGAGGCTAGAGCTGATGATTCAACTACTTCGTGTTGAGTGACGACTGCATATCCGGCACAGCGTCGTCCGTCAAGGATGAGACTGCTCCCATCAACATAATAGATCTGGTCGGGATTGTCTATGGGCACATCTGTTAAGTCAGGTCGACTAGAGAACACAGTTTCCATGACTTCGATACAGTCATGTTCTGGGAGTTCTTCACTGATGGGTATCAAGGTGGCTGGGTTCAAGGCATGGTTCACTTCAAGTTGTATCTGTGGGTTTTCACATAACATGCTCTGGTACTTCAACATTCGGGAATTGGTGAGCCAATAATTTGCTTTTTGTTCCATAAGGGCAAGGACTGCATGTGGCACAGTGACTCGTATGTTCTGTCCTAGTGTGAGTTTGTCTGCTTCACTCACTAGTAGCGCTGTAGCTGCAACTGCTCTCAAGCAAGGTGGCCATCCTTTGGCCACAGGGTCCAATTGTTTCGATAGGTAGGCTACAGGTCGCTCCCAATTTCCTAATTTCTGAGTCAACATGCCTAGGGCATTTCCCTGTGCTTCATGTACAAACAAGTGGAAAGGTTTGTGGACATCTGGTAGTCCAAGTGCTGGCGATGACATCAATTCTTCTTTTAACTTCTGGAAGGCTGTGTCCTGCTCAAGTCCCCACTCCAGTGGTGACTTCTCTTCTCCTTTTGTGGCTTCATACAGTGGTTTGGCAATTTGGGCAAAGTTGGGTATCCAGATTCGGCAATATCCTGCCGCTTCCAGAAAGGCTCTGACCTGCTTTCTGGTTGTTGGAGTTGGAATTCTACATACTGCTTCTTTTCTTTCTCTGCCTAATCTTCTGCTTCCTTGGGTAATACGAAAACCCAAGTATTTCACTTCTTTTTGGCATAGCTGTGCTTTGGCTCTGGAAACTTTGTATCCAGCTTCATCTAGTAACTGCAAGAGATCTTTGGTGGCTAGTATACATTCACTTTCTGATACGGCAGCTATCAACAGATCATCCATGTACTGGAGAAGCACTCTCTTCCCCGGGGCTACTGGATAGCTTGAAAGGTCTTGATTTAGTGCAGCACTAAGATGGTAGGTGAATTCTTGAATCCTTGGGGTAGTCTTGTCCAGGTAAGTTGGCCCCCTCTTCCAGAGATGGGGTCCTGCCATTCAAATGCAAACAATATTTGGCTTACAGGGGCTAATCTTATGCAAAAGAATGCATCTTTTAAATCCAGTACAGTGAAATGGGTAGCTTCAGCAGGTATCAGTCCTAGAAGAGTGTAAGGATTGGGCACAACTGGATGTAAGGTTTCAGCTGCATCATTCACTCTTCTCAAATCTTGCACTGGGCGATAATCATCTGTCCCAGGTTTCTTTACTGGCAAAAGTGGGGTGTTCCATGGGGATTGACATACTTTTAGTAGGCCATACTCGAGCAATCTTTGTAGGTGGCGATGGATGCCTTCAATTGCGGCTCTTGGGAGAGGGTACTGTTTGACGTGCACTGGTGTAGCACTAGGCTTGAGGGTTACAACCACTGGAGCTATATGCTTGGCGAGGCCTGGGGGACTGCCTTCTGCCCATACTCCAGGTGGTGCATCAATACTTTTCAAAGTTTGTTCAAAATAGGTATCTTGGACAGAATCATCAATGTAATATCTCCATTCTTCTTCTCGGGGAACTGTCAGCAGCATTACTCCTGCTGGCTTGGCTTGGGAATTTACTGTCATTTGCATTTCTCCTTGCTCAGAGAAAGATATCTGTGCTTGAAGCTTGGCTAGCATATCTCGTCCCAGTAGTGGTACTGGACATTCGGGCATGTAAAGGAATTGATGAGTTACTTGCTGTCCTCCTAGACTACATATTCGGTTTTGAAGAAAAGACTTTGTGGCTTTGGCACCAGTTGCTCCTATAATGGTGACTGCTTTTGTAGTGAATGGGGCTATCTTTTTGTCTATTACTGAATGCTCTGTTCCAGTATCAACCATAAAGTTCATAATTTGGTCTCCTATTCGTATTCCGACCATAGGCTCCTGGAGACCTAAAGCAAACTTGGAGCCCGGTCTGTCCTAATCCACGTCATCCTCATCATGGGCTGGTGTGGCCAATGCTTGAATGGCTCCTCCTCCTCTCTCTCGCTGGAATTGTTCTCGATTGGCTCCTCCTCGGCCTCGGGGACGGCCTCGTCTTTCTTCTCGCCACTGATGATCGTTGTCGTCATCTTGCTGGGCGTCTTCGAGTTGCGGGCACGTATCTCTCCAATGTCCTTCCTCTCTGCAATAGGCGCATTGGTTCACGCCTAGTCTCTGGGTCCGGCCTCCGCCTTGACCCCGCCCTCTTCCTCTGCTCCTTCGACTAGGGACACCTCCCCTTTTCTTTTCAACTATGGCCGCAGCCAAAAAATCAGCTTTCTTCTTCATCTTTCTATCACATTCTCTCTGTCTTTCAGTATCACGATTCACATACACTTTATGAGCGACTTCCACTAACTGTGTTGCATTCATGCCCGCAAACCCTTCTAATTTCTGTAATTTACGTCTAATGTCTGGTTGAGACTGGTTTACAAAAGCAGAATTCACCATACATAAACTTCCTGGTGCCTCGGGATCATAGGGAGTATACATTCTGTAGGCTTCAGTTAATCTTTCATAAAAATCTGCTGGGCTCTCATCTATTCCTTGGATAACTCCTGCAACTTTGGAAAGGTTCATGGCTTTTTGGCCCCCCCTTTTCAGGCCTTGTAAAAAGCCTTGGCGAAAACGGGCTAGGGCTGTGGATCCTTCATCTGTATTTGGATCCCATTGGGGGTCTTCATTCGGGAATTCTCTCTGAGCTGCTTCCCTACGGTCTATTATATTCTGTCCCTGTGCCGGAGCTGCAGGGTTTTCTGCCATCCATTCAATAGCTGCTTTTCTAATTCTCGCTCGTTCTTCTGTAGTGAATAGGGTGGTCAGGAGCTGACGACAATCTGGCCAAGTGGGTTGGTGAGTTTCCATAATACTAGTTACTAATTCTGTCAGCTCCTGGGGCTTACTAGTATAGGAGGCATAATGCGACCTCCAATTTAATAAATCAGTTGTAGAGAAAGGGATATACACATAAGTTAGGGGTCCCGCTACCACTTCATCATTATCATTCTTTACGGGCACTCCCGGGACTTGCCTTAAGGGAAACAGTTTGGCTGTCACAGGCATCTTTTGGGATCTAAGGGTTATTGTCGTTGCCTTTGCAGGAGTCACTTTCTTTTTCTCAACAGGTTTTGCTTTGGGTTTCTCTTTCACTGGCGTGCTAGTGCTAGCGCTGGCTTTCTCGATTATTTGTACACTGTCCTCCTCATCTGGGGGATTCTCTCTTTCTCCTTCTTCGGTCTCCACTTCTGACTCGCTTTTTAGGTCCTCTTCTTCTTTTCCCGCTACGTCGTCCTCTTTCTCTCCTCCGGGAGGGGGATCTGGGGTTGGGTCCCGCCTCGGCTCTGGCCGTCTCTGGGGTTCTGGGGCAGGACGCCGGGCTACTCTTACTGGACCTGGGGTTCGGGGCTGCCTGAGAACTATCTCTGGGGAATCAGGATCCACCAAGATGGGTTTCTTCTTGGCTTTCCTATCCTGCTCTTTCATTCTAGGCTGTTCCGCTTTTTGTCTAGAATCTGTTTTAGCTAACATTATTCGGCACTGTTCCTCATAACAGCGCTGCGCCCAGGAGGGCGGATCTTCACAAATACTTAACCAGGAATCTATATAGGGGTACTGATCGGGGTGCGCTACCCGCACTCTACAGTGTATTGACTGAATAATCTCTACAGTGAACGTTCCCTCTCGGGGCCAGATGGGGTCTAGATCGGGCCACTCCCTAGTACACAAAATCTGCAAACGGGCTGCTGTCATTTTAATACCATAATCTCCTGAATATCCCTCTTTAAAATGTGCGATCATACATTCTAATGGAGTGTTTCTAGTAGACCCCGCCCCTCCCATTTCGATGTGTGCGCGCAACAACAGACAGAAGGGAAAAGGAGTGCGGACCGTGGGTAAGGGGTCCTCACGGCCCTGGAAACGTATAGGGAATACAAATAACAAGACAAGACGACAATCGCTTCCCCCTTTTCGCGACCTGAACGCGGTCGCCCGGTCAGGAAATGCGCTAATCAGGGGTCCGCCTTCACTTGGTCCGTGCTGCCAGACCTCTCATTCACACTTCGTTCACACAATCATGCTAGCAACGTATCCCAGAATGCATTCGTTTCTATCTGTTCTGACTAGTCTTTTTCCCAATTACAAAAAGGATGAGGGTTTCACCCAGCGAATTCCCATGCCAGGCTACTCGGCTCTTCCTTGAGAGTTGATCATGCTCTCTTACCAATTCCCAATATCTCGAGATTACAAATTCCAAATTCCAATGGCAGTACTGCTCTTTCTATTTCTGTCTAGACCCAAAATCAAAACTATACTCACCGGATCCGGTCCTCAAACTTCCCAAGCAGGCGAATGAGTTGGACCTCGGACTCCCCTCACTCGGGTTCGAGGCGTTGGCTCCAACCGGGCCCGGCACCCGCCGAGGTCCGACCAGCTCCCTCCGATACAAGGGACCGGTGGCGCCAGGGAGCGGCCCTCGTCGGAAGGGCGCGATCCCGGCAGGACCAAGCCTATAGAGGCGGAAAGTCGTGGTATATTGCCCTATATACACTTTGATTCCACAACTTCCCGGCCAACGCACCAAGGAATATGTAGCAGCAAAGCGCAGACAAACCAATGATACCAGGAGTCTGTTCAGAAGGTCCAAATCATTTATTTGTGCACAAGTCTCAAGCAAGTCAATTTCAAAATGGCTGAGCAAAGTTTTCAAGCATTACAACAACTTTTATAGACTTCTGTTCCATTCTAGGTATAGAAAAACATTTCATTGGTCCCGGTAACCTCCCGTACCTCCCGTACCTCTTCTTTTTTTTAAATTTATTTATTTATAATCATTTTACATTATAAATCAAGAAAGTTCACAGAACAATCTTGAAAGAAAAAGTACAGATACAATCAGGAACAATCATAGCAGATTAATTATAACAAGAAAATTTTTCAAAAATCAATGCATCTGTTCACCCTAGCCCACAATATAAGAGGGGAGAATTCCAAAATTCCAAATACACAATATACTAACAAAGTAGAAAGGAAAAGGCAGCTAACTAACTCCAGTATTATTTTATGAGAGCACAGGTGAGGCTCCAATAGAAGTCTCCAAGCGCCTGGCAGCAATAAAGGCCGTTAACTGGGAAGGATCATAAAAAATATATGAAATAGCTCTGTATTTCACCAAGCATTTGCATGGGTGTTTAAGAAAAAAGAGCCCTCCCAGTTGAAGAACCCCAGGGCGTAACAGGAGAAAATCCTTGCGACGCCTCTGTGTTTCTTTAGCTAAGTCTGGAAAAATGCGTACCATTAAACCCTTAAACAATAAATTTCTTTTCTTAAAGAATAGCCTAAGAAGCCACTCTCTATCTGACAATAATGCAAAAGTAACAAGCAGCGTAGATGAAACCGGAGTCTCACATTCAGAGGTTTCCAATAAATCTGTAACATTCAGAACATTAACTTGATCTTTTACCCCCTCCGAATCAGCCCCTTTTTCAACCCCATTTTCAACAATTTTTGCCTTAGGAAGATAATAAATTCTCACCAAAGGAGGCATTAATTCAGAGGCCACCCCCAACGTCTCCATTAAATACTGCTTAAACATTTCTCTAGGAGATACAGAGATTAATTTAGGAAAATTAATTAAACGGAGATTATGAGCTCTTGAAACATTATCTAAACGCTCTAACTTAACTTGAATATTGGAAAGGTCCTTTTGAAACGCATCCGCACGTTCTTGAAAAGTTGTTACTGTTCTCCGAGATTCATCCACGTCTATTTGCAGTGCCAACACCTTCTGATCCAGCTCTTCTACGGCCGTCACAGAGTTCTGTAGCTTCCGTTCCAACAATGCAATCTGGGGCACCAACACTTCCCCCAGTGAAAGAATGGCCTGCCAAATAGATTCCAATGTGAAATTCTCCGGTCGCTGTAAAACAAAACTTTTTCCAGAGTCCACTTCCGATACAGCAGCCGCCATTGCTATCCCGGTCGCTTGGGCTCTATTCGCCACAGGAAGCACCAATCCTGCGGTCACTTCCTCCACCGTCGCCAAAGATGGACCCGGAGAGCGCAGATCAATAACCGCTCTCCCCTGGCTCCAGAGCCCTTCCGTTCCTGGCCCCCTCGAACCGGCGTCTTCTCGCAACTCAGGTGAGGAGCCCAGCACCAGGAACCCTTCAGGCAAGGACTGACCTTTAAGAGCCTTTGGCGCGGGACTCTCGGGGGACAGAGATACAGCCGAAGCAGAAGCTGAGCCACCCGACTCCAAACAGACTGCAGCTCGGCATTCACCCCTATTATTTACTGGAGTCCGGTCGGCGCGCACCACAAAGGCATCCAGGGGTCCCGCAGAAAACGGCGTAGAGGTCTGGGTGGGCTGAGAGGGCACAGACCCACCCTTCCCTTTTCGCTTCCTACCCATAAAGAAAAGCACGCTCAGCACGGAACGTTTGCTGCCACCATCTTGATTAGGACACTCCCCCCCCGTACCTCTTCTATTGGTCCCGGTACTGATAAGTTTATCCAATTATGTCCCTTCTGTGGGCATGACACCTGCCTGCCCCCCTTCTAGTCCCAATTACAATGGTCAGTTCATCAACTTGTTACTTTCACACTCTCAAGGTTATAGGACCAATTTGTGCATACAGAAGAGCAAGGTTCTGTAACTCATCTGTCAGCACTCCTCATTATTTCTTTGCAGATGTACTTTTTCTTATCAGTAACTTTTAAACATGTCTTTTCTGTATTTTTCCATTTCTCAGTTCTGCAGTTCTGCTTACCTAAGCTAATTCAATACTTCTACTGAGTTCTATCTTACAATAGCAGCATATTGGGGGATGTGCAATCCTATATGCCTCTCCACAGGCCTCATTTACAGGTCAAGCTAGCCATGCTGGCCCGCCTATGTCAGACACCGTGGGTCACAGGCCTGCACCTGCCACAACAGAATGGCCTGGTTACGGGCATCCAATCTCGAGCAATAGGTCCAGGACAAACTGGCCATTATCCCATGTACTGGAGAAAACCTCTTTGGAAAGGATTGAAGGGAAAAGGCTAGAGAGATCGAGAAAGATGATCTCACCTTAAAATGCATTTCCAGGAAAACAACTGACCCCTCCAAAAGGAATGCTCTTCCCAAGAAATCTTTCTATTCTAAAAAAGAAGAGATACTATCCTTCTTACCCATTTTCAGCAATCTATCAGTCTTATCATCCTCAGCAGAGACAGCAGGGCCCTCGCCATCCCAAGAAGCCCAAGGCTGCTAAGACTCAACCAGTGGCATAAGCACAACCTGTGCCTAGTTTTTGACTCCTTCCTAGAGAGCATTGCCCATCTGCCTCTGGAGGGTCCCCAGCCCGTCCTCATAGCAGGCAGATTCTGTCACTATGCTCACAGGTGGCAACTCATAACTGCAGAGCAGTGAACATGCCACATTGTCCAAGGGGGTTATCATCTTCACTTTGAAACCTTCCCCCTCACCAACTTTACAGGGGATTATCCCACCCATCCCCTTCAAAGCACTCTCTTAAAAGAAGAGCTGACGACCCTTTTGTCCCAGGAGCCACAGAAAAAGTTCCTCCTCCTCAAGAAAGGATGGGCTTCTACTCTCCATATTTCTCAAACCAAAGAAAACAGGAGAGTTCAGGCCCATCTTGGATCTCAGAGATCTAAACAAGTTCCTGGTCTGAAAAAAATTAAAAATGATTTCTCTAGGAACTTTCTTCCCTACCTCCAAAGAAATCTATTGATTATGTTCTAAGAACATAAGATATGCTATACTGGGTCAGAAGAAGATCCATCAAGCCCAGTATCCTGTTTCCAACAGTGGCCAATCTAGGTCATACATACCTAGCAGTATCCCCAAGAGACACAGGTTCCACAATGCTTGTATTGGGTCAAGCATTGATATCCTGGGTCCCTTTTTAATAATGGTTTATGGACCTTTCCTCCAGGAACTTGTCCAAACCTTTTTTAAACCCAGCTACACTAACAGCCCTTACTACATCCTCCGGTAACAAATTCCAGAGTTTGATTACACGTTGAGTGAAAAAATATTTTCTCTTATTAGTCTGAAATAGTTTACCCTGTAGCTTCATTACATGTCCCCTAGTCTTTCTATATTCTGATAAGGTAAACAATCGATCTACGTTTACCCGTTCTACTCCATTCATTAATTTATAGACCTCTATCATATCACCCCTCAGCCGTCTCTTTTCCAGGTTGAAGAGCCCTAACCTTTTTAGCCTCTCTTCATAGGAGTAGACTTCCATCCCCTTTACCATTTTGGTGGCTCTTCTCTGTACCTTTTCTAATAATGCTATATCTTTTTTAAGATACGGCGACCAGAACTGCACACAATATTCAAGGTGCGGTCATACCATGGAACGATACAGAGGCATTATAATATCTTTTGTTTTATTCTCCATTCCTTTCCTAATGATACCTAGCATTCTATTTGCTTTCTTGGCCGCTACTGCACACTGGGCGGAGGGTTTTAACATGTTATCCACGATGACTCCTAAATCTTTTTCCTGGGTGGTGGTTCCCACCCAGGAACCTTGCATTGTGGAACCTTGCAATGTGTAACCATAGTGTGGGTTGTTCTTTCCTAGGTGCATAACTTTGCACTTGTCCACATTAAATTTCATCTGCCATTTGGATGCCCAGTCTTCCAATTTATCCAGATCCTCCTGCAGTTTTCCACAATCCTCTTGGGATTTAACAACTTTAAACAGTTTTGTGTCGTCTGCAAATTTGATAACCTCACTAGTTATTCCCTTTTCCAGGTCATTTATGAATATGTCAAAAAGTAGCGGACACAGTACAGATCCCTGGGGTACTCCACTATTCACCTTTTTCCACTGGGAAAATTGGCCATTTAGCCCTTCCCTCTGCTTTCTATCTTTTAACCAGTTCACAATCCATAATAATACACTGCCTCCTATCCCATGACTTTTTAGTTTTGCCAAAAGTCTCTGATGAGGGACCTTGCCAAAGGCTTTCTAAAAGTCCAGATACACTATATCAACCGACTCACTTTTGTCTACCTGTTTATTCACACCTTCAAAAAAACATATCAGATTAGTAAAACAAGATCTTCCTTGTCTAAAGCTATGTTGGCTGTCTCCCATTAGGCCATGACTAGCTACATGCTGTGCAATTTTGTTCTTTATGATGGTTTCTACCATTTTCCCCGGTACTGATGTCAGGCTCACTGGTCTGTAGTTTCCCGGATCACCCCTGGAACCCTTTTTAAAAATTGGCGTTACATTGGCGATCCTCCATTCTTCAGGTATTACAGATGATTTTAATGAAAGTTCACAGATTACTAATAGCAGGTCTGCAATCACATATTTCAGTTCTTTCAACACTCTTGGATGTATACCATCTGGTCCAGGTGATTTGCTACTATTCAGTTTTTCAAATAGTTGTAATACATCTTCCTGGTGTAGCGATATTTCTCTCAATTCCTCTGCAGTATCACCTTTAAATACCACTTCAGTCTTGGGTAACATCCCTACATCTTCCTCAGTAAAGACCGAAGCAAAGAATTCATTCAGTCTCTCCGCTATAGCCTTGTCTGCTCTTACTGTCCCTTTTACCCCTCTATCATCTAACGGTCCAATTGACTCTCTCACAGGCCTTTTGCTACGAATGTACTTGAAAAAGTCTTTATTTCGTGTTTTTGCTTCCGTAGCAAGTTCCTTCTCAAATTCTCGCTTTGCCTGCCTTATCAATGCTTTGCATTTACCTTGCCAGTGCTTGTGCTGTTTCCAGTTTTCGTCGTTTGGCTCTTTTTTCCATTTCCTGAAAGATGCTTTTTTGGCAGCAACAGCCTCTCTGACCTCACCTTTAAACCATGCTGGCAGTTTTTTGGACTTTCTTCCACTTTTCTTAATACGTGTAATACAGCTGGTCTGGGCTTCCAGGATAGTATTTTTAAACAACACCCAAGCTTAAGTCTTTAACCTTTGCAACCGCTCCTTTTAGTTTTTTCTTAACTATATTCCTCATTTTATCATAGTCTCCCTTTCGAAAGTTAAAAGGTAGTACTGTGGATTTCTTTACTATCCCTCCTCCACTAATTAAATCAAACATGATCATGCTATGATCACTATTGCCAAGTGACCCCTTAAATCAAACACGATCATGCTATGATCACTATTGCCAAGTGGCCCCATCTCTAGACTTAAAAGAGACGTACACGCATTTACTGTTCCATCCCTTGCACAGAAAGTATCTGCACTTCATGTTTCAGGGAAAGATTCTCAAGAACAGAGCTGAGTCTCTCCATACAAAGATTTGACTTGTTCAAACCATGGCATTTTCAATAACATCATATTGATGCGAAAGTTGGACAGTGAAAAAGATAGACAGGAAGAAAATTGATGCCTTTGAATTATGGTGCTGGTGGCGAATACTGTGTATACCATGAACTGCCTGAAGAACAAAAAGGGACTGCTACTTCTTGAGAGAGATTTGCAATTGTAAGTATTTTACTTCAGGGAATTTTTCTAAATCTTGGAGAAAAAGGAATTCTTAAGATTAAAGCTGATTAATCTGTGAATCCAGTGTATTTGTTAAATCAGTCAGGGCCTAGAATCAGCAAATAGCTTTTAGTTAAATTAAAAACTCAACAGGTACCTTTCAGTTTAAGTATAAAACCCAGCAGAGAGCTTTTAGTTTAAATTTTATACTCAGTCAGGACCTAGCAGCAGCAAAGAGCTTTCAGTTTAAATTTAAAGCACAGAAGAGAGCTTTTTGGTTAAATTTAGAACCCAGCAGTTTAAATTTAATATTCAGTCAGGGCCTAGTAGTAGCAAAGAGCTTTCAGTTTAACTAAAACACAGCAGAGAACTTTCTGGTTAAATTTAGATCTCAAGATGCCTTCTATCCAAGCAAGGGCTGTGGGACTTCCCCTGGAGATTGGTCACAGATTACTTTAGAAGCACAGGACAGGGTATTGTGTAGCAGTCAGCTTTTAATAAGTCTTCCTTCCTTCCTTCCCTCCCTCCCCAACACCCTCAGGATAATTATAGCTTTATAGGTGCTTAAACCTCTTAAAGGAAAGGAGATGCCATATTCACCCTCAGGTGCAGCTGTTTATTCTCATCAGCAAACATTAAGGACCTGATATTAATTAAGCTTCAGGTGAACAAAGTACATTAAACGTATTAGGTATAGTTTAGTAGTATATTATTAGTATCCCCAGCAACCCTTAGTAAGTAAAGAACTTAAATATCTAAACCCAACCTTAAAACTAAGATGCAGACAGAAGTCCAGCAGCGAGATGTGGGCTTTCCAATCTTTTGCACTGAGTGTCAAATATATGATTTTTTCCCAGGTGGTGAGGGGTCTTAGGTGTGCAAGGAGCTCTTTGCTCTCAGAAAATGAGCCAGATCTCTGGAGGCTAGAGTAGCAGACTTTGAAGACATAAGGAAGACAGAGAAGTACATAGACGAGACCTACAGGGATATAGTCCTGAAGTTCCATCTCCAGTCTGGCAGCCATGGAGGAGAGAGGTCACATGACAGGAGAGCATCACCCTGCTGTGGCAGAAAGTGATCCTGTAGCTAGGACCTGTCCTCCAGGTGATGTAAAACCTTCTCATACTGAGGAGTTTTCTCTAGGGCCATGTGCCCACGAGGGAAGGTTAAGGACAGCCGTTAAAGTTGGTGATTCAATCAGTAGGCATGTAGATAGCTGGGTGACTGGTGGATGTGAGGATTGCCTGGTAACATGTCTGCCTGGTGTGAAGGTAGCGGACCTCATGCGCCACCTAGACAAGGTCTTAGTGCTGGGAAGGAGTTTGCTATCTTGGTACATGTCGGTACCAATGACATAGGAAAGTGTGGTAGGGAGGTTCTGCAGGCTAAATTTTGGCTTTTAGATAGGAAGTTGAATTCCAGAACTTCCAGGGCAGCATTCTTCGAAATGCTTCCCGTTCCACGTGCAGGACCCAAAAGGCAGGCAGAGCTCCAGAGTCTCAATGCGTGGATGAGACAGTGGTGCAAGGATGAGGGTTTTGGATTTGTTAGGAAGTGTGAAACATTGTGCGGAGAGGAGGGCCTCTACTGAAGGGATGGGCTTTACCTTAACCAGAACAGAACCAGGTTGCTGATAGAGCAGCTTTTAAACTAGATAATAGTGGAAAGCCAGCAGTTGCGCATGGTTCAGAACAATGTATCCTTAAAGGAAACTAGCAAAAGATTGAAGTTAGGGCATATCAGTAGAGAGGTTCCAATAAAGACAGTAGCCCAATTGCCCTTGAGTACAAAGCAGACAGAGATTAAAGATTCCAAATTACCCCTGCCTAGCGATAGCCATATTATTATTTATTTATTTATTTATTTATTTAATTGGATTTCTATACCGCCTTATCATACATTCATTGTAAACCGCCTCTAAGAGGCTGTTCATTGTAAACCGCAATTGATCTGTAGGAAATCGTGGTATAAAAATGTTAATAAAATAAATAAAATAAAAATAAGATGCTTGTATGCAAATGCCAGAAGTCTAAAAAATAAGATGGGAGAGTCAGAATATATAGCACTAAATGAGAGGTTAGATATGATTGGAATCTCAGAGACATGATGGAAGGAGGACAACCAGTGGGACACTGTGATACCTGGGTACAAACTATATCGTAATAATATAGAAGATCAAATTGGTGGAGGGATTGCACTCTGTTAGAGAGGGCATTGAGTCGCAAAGGATTAAAGTTTTGCAGGAAATAAAATTTGCTGTAGAATCTCTATGGATTGAAATTCAATGTAAAAAGGGGAAGGTGATGGCAGTGGGGGTGTACTATCCACCGCCTGGCCAGAATGAACAAATGGATGATGAAATGCTCAAAGAAATCAGGGAAGCTAACAAAAGTTACAGCACAGTAATAATAATGGGTGATTTCAATTACCCCGGTATTGACTGGGTCAGTGTCATGACAGGACATGCTAGGGAGATAAAGTTTCTAGATGAAATAAATGACTGCTTCTTGGAGCAGTTGGTTCATGAACCGACCAGAGGGGAAGCCATTTTGGACCTAGTCCTTTGTGGAACAGAAGATCTGGAACAAGAGATAAGGGTGTTGGGGCCACTTGGCAATAGTGATCATAGCATGATCACGTTTGATTTAGTAAATAAAGGAGGGACGGTAAGGAAATCCACAGTACTACCTTTTAACTTTCAAAAGGGAGGCTATGATAAAATGAGGAAAATAGTTAAGAAAAAACTAAAATGAGCAGTTGCAAAGGTTAAAGATTTACATCAAGCTTGGGTGTTGTTTAAAAATACTATTTTGGAAGCCCAGACCAGCTGTATTCCACGCTTTAAGAAAAGTGGAAGGAAGTCAAAAAAATTGCAAGCATGGTTTAAAGGTGAGGTCAGAGAGGCTGTTGCCAAAAAAGCATCTTTCAGGAAATGAAAAAAGGAGCCAAATGACAAACACTGGAAACAACATAAGCAATGGCAAGTTAGATGCAAGACATTGATAAGGTAGGCAAAGAGAGAATTTAAGAAGAAGCTTGCTGTGGAAGCAAAAATGCATAACAAACACTTTTTCAAGTACATTCATAGAAAAAAGCCTGTGAGACAGTCTGTTGGACCATTAGATGATAGAGGGGTAAAAGGGGCACTAAGAAGGGACAAGGCTATAGCGGAGAGATTGAATTAATTCTTTGCTTCAGTCTTTACTGAGGAAGATGTAGGGATGTTACCCATGACTGTGACTGTTGTAGTTGTTGATATGGAAGGACAGACTAGATAGGCCATGTGGTCTTTTTCTGTCGTCATATTTCTATGTTTCTATGACTGAAGTGGTATTTAAAGGTGATACTGTGGAAGAATTGAAAGAAATATCGATAAACCTCTCATCTTTTTAAAACACGTATCATCGAACATCTCTCGCCGATTCGCCGTGGAGTTGAGTCTGCACCTTTGGTCTCTCATTGGAGATTGAAGGTCATACTCTAGAAGAGTTTCGTTGTTTTGTATTGCTACAAGTTAGGGGTGGTGTGGGTGGTAATTTTCAGTGGCAATTATGCCACAGGGAACAACAATTTCTATATCGTTGGAATACTGTGGAACCTGGAGGGTTAAATTCCCAGGTGGAATGGCATTGGTTCTATTGATTTGCTGTTTGCCATTTGGTTTATAAAGGCGCATGCGTTGGCGTTTTTTGATGTTTCTCGTTCCCTTGTTTTTGCAACTCGATGGGAAACCGGGATCTACCTGTGGTAAGGCTTCTTGATCAAATAAATACATACTTAGTTGTTAGTATGTTGTGTGTTGTTTTATATGGGGATTTTAATCTGTTTTTTAGTTTTGGCAAGTTTCCCTGAGGAAGCCGAGACCTGGCGAAACTGCATTTTATGGTGTTTGCTATAAGTCCGGCAGTCAGCTGTGTAAAGTCTGTATAACAACGGCATGTGAGAATTTGAAGTGCTTGCGTCAGTGCCAGTACAGAGGTGCCTGCGGAGTGTCCCTTCATATGGGCCAGGGAGAAATTTAAGTATCGGAAGGTTTGTTCGCATTAGTTGTGATTTAATGAGTGATTCTGCCTCCTATGGAGTTAGTTTACATATGTGCTATTCTTTTCAGATTCCCTTGATGAACGGTACAAGCAGTTCAGAGGGTTTCTTGGTACATTCTCATTGGACCTTTGTTCTATGGTGAATCCTTTTTGAATGCTCTTCGGTATATGTGGAACCGGCTTCTTCCTGAGAAGGGTTGTCATCGGCACTGTATATCTCTTCGCAATGATTAATATAATGCCATAATTGATAGTTGGATTAAATAAGAAACTGTGGGTTTAATAATTTATATGAAATTTGGATTAAATAGGAAAACGTGGGTTTAATAATTTATATGAAATTTATGAATGAATAAAAAGAAATAGTGATTATTATGGGATAATTAATGTATGTAATTATTCAATTTATTTATTAAGGTCCTACTCTTTCATTATAGGGATTGTTGAAACTTTTAGTGTATTGTTTGTAAAATGTGGTTTAAATTATATGTATTGTGTGTGGTTGAGGTTTTATGATTAAAGAGGGTATTATGATGTTAGTGCAATATTGTGGAACACTGTTAATTGAATTTTTAAGTGCAATATGATATTGTGTGTGTATATATTTTGAATACATTTTGAATTATATTAAAAGTGGCATATGAATGGGTGTATATACATATTTTTTGCATTGTGTTTTTTGTTTGGTTTTGTTTATTTGCAAATTAGTGGTGATTTTTTTGATTATCACACAATAATGCCAAGCATATTTAGATAATATACAAATGAGCTGTGCCTATTCAAATGCCATGCTAATAAGGTTGGTTCCCGATGCAGAGAAATGTGTAGAGGATTACATAACCAGCAGGAGCGCTAATATCTCTACGCCTGGTCTGAGGTGGCTTAAACTTCTTGCACATGTAGGGAAAGACTCTTTCAGGGTGTGCACTGATAAACAGTTACCTTCGAAGTGAAAACTTTCTACATGTATCTTTTCAACACATAAGCGAAAGTTCGATGTTCAAGAAGAAATGTTTTTTGCTTCTTATCCTTGTGTGTTTGTTTTGCACTCATTTATATTATTTATCTTTTATTTTAGGTCTCTTTCTGTGATTTCATAAAAAAATGTTTTTGGGTGAAATAATATTGATTAGTATGGGGTGAGTGCCAAAAGAACCTGCACGTCCTGTGCATACAACGTGAGTATTTTACGTATACATGCATGCATCTATGGCCACATGCAGTGCATCTGTTGTTTGAACATGTGTTAGTGTGGTAGGCGAAGGCCTATGCTCCATGCTAATTGAACTAATCAGACAGGCCTAACTAGCTTGACCTGTAAATGAAGCCTGTGAAGAGGCCCATAGGAATTGCACATCCCCCAATATGCTGCTATTATAGAATTAGAACTCAGTAAAGCAATTGAATTAGCTTAGACAAGCAGAACTGAACCTGGAAAAATACAGAAAAATATGTTTAAAAGCCACTGATAAGAAAATACAGCTGTAAGGGATTTAATTAAAACTGCTGACAGAAAGGTTACAGAGCCCTGCTTCCCTGCACGTATTAACTAGCCCAATGACCTTCGAGGAGAGATGTAACAAGTTAGAGACACTGACCATTGTAATTGGGGCTAGAAGGGGGGTGAGCAGGTGCTGGGCCCAGACCAGAGTCCCAATTGGATAGCCATATCAGTACCGGGACCAATAGAAGGTGTACGAGGGGTTACCGGGACCAATGAAAGGCCGCCTCTACAGGTTTGGGTCCTGCCGGGATCGCGCCCTTCCGACGTGGGCTCGCTCCTTGGCGCCGCCGGTCCCTTGCATCGGAGGGAGCTGGCCAGGCCTCAGAGGGTGCCGGACCCGGCTGGAGCCAACACCTCGAACCCGAGTGAGGGAGTCCGAGGTCCAACTCATGCGCTTGCTTGGGAACTTTGAGGACCGGATCCGGTGAGTAGAGTTTTGATTTTAGCATGTGTCTAGACAGATAAGAAAGAGCAGTACTGCCATTTGAATCTTGCATGAACTTGTAACTTGTAACTTGGAATTTGTATTTGGTAAGAGAGCCTGATCACCTCTCAAAGGCGGTTCAAGTAACCTTGCCGCCATTCGGAATTTGAAGTTTGAATTTGCATTTGGTAAGAGAGCTCTCAAGGCGGTCCGAGTAACCCTGCATGAGTATGCGCAGGGCCAAACCACCGTCTTCTTGATTTTGATTTTGATAGCCTAGTCAGAAGAGACAGGACTGGGCTGTTTTTGGGATACGTTGCTAAATGCTAGCATGTTTGTCATTCTATGTGTCTTTGTTTGTTTGGTATCTGTTAAAATCACGAGTTCCCCTTCTAGTATAATGTAAGATTATATTCAGTTGGGTAATTTATGATTCTCCAGGACCAAGCAGGAAGTCAGTCCTCACATATGGGTGACGTCGGCGCCGACGGAGCCCTCGCGGAGCAATTTTCCCCAGCTTTCAGAGAAAGCCTTTGGGAATTGCAGCGGGCATGCGCGGTCCTCTTTCCGCCCAAGGGTGCCATCTTGCTCAGTCTTCTTTTTTCCGCGGAGTCCTACAGACGTTGCCTGTGATTCCCCGCAGAAAAGTTGATTTTTCCTCTATTTTTATCTATTTTTTCTCGGTTCGACGCCGGTTCTGTTCCCGCCCGGACTCGCGACGCCGGTTACGAGTCCGTCCTTTATTTTTCGTTTTTTTGTCCTTCGTGACAGTTTTCGCGCTTTTTTCCTTTTTCCCTGGCTGCCCGGTCGTTCGACCTCGCAGGGGCCCTTTTTCCCCCGATGGCGGCCAGTGGTTTCAAAAAGTGTGACCTCTGTAAGAAACTTATGTCTCTTACAGACACTCACGACTTCTGCCTCCGCTGCCTCGGCCCAGATCATGACCCCATGATCTGCACGCCATGCGGCAAAATGTCCTCAAAAGCATTGAGGAGTCGGCAGCACCAGCGGGAGCGTATCTTCTCTGACTCTGGCCGGGCTCGGACCTCGTCAGAGGCTTCGACGTCTCGGGACTCTGGTCCTGAGCATCGTCGAAGTTCCTCTGAAAGGGGGTCTCCTACCCGGGAACATCATCGGAAGAAGAAACCCGCGTTCCGGGTCCTTGGAGTCGGAGAGGCCGTCAAAACATCCTCGACTCGAGGTGGACTTGCCAGCTCACGTAAGTACGGTTGTCCTCGTGGACTCACCTCCGAAGGACCCGACAATTTACCGTTTGACTCACTGAAAAATCAAGACCATGTCTCACTCAGTCAGAGCTTTTCCTACAGTAAGTGTGAGACTGACAAGGGGCGTGTCTGAGCAGAGATGCCTTTTTAACCCTATGATGGCATGTTTTCAACGTTCTGCTGCTGGACGAATTAGAGCTTATTTTAGGACAATTATACCTGTTCTTATTCACTTTGTTTTAATAGTGATGTTCCTTCTGCTATGGTCATGTAATAAGAATGTTATCATTTAATAAGAATGTTTAGTCAGGATTGTGGGTCCCGATAGTTTTGGGGCTTAGCCTGGAAAGGGTTAAGTTCTTATTCGAATTCCTGTACTTGGGCGACCAAGTGAGAACAAATCTTTAGTAATGGTTTAAATAGGAACTGATAGAAAAATTCAGGAAACTGCTTTTGTTTTTTCCTTTGATCTACAGGACAATGAAGCATCTTAAGCCAGCTTGCAACTTAAAAAATGATTGAAATTTTGTTTCTGCTATATCTGGTTTTGATTGAATATGCTTGTTGAATAAGAGGGGATCTTATATATTATGGCGAATACCTTATAAAGTATTATGTATAAGGGTGTATTTCTATGTTAATTGTTTAGGAAAGTGTTTATTTTTTTTTTCTGCTGGCATGTCTCTGTGTGTGTGTGTGTGTGTGAACAGTTAAGTTGTTTCCCAGCAAGCAGGAAGAATGAGACAGGAAAAATGAGACAGCCGTTCCCGATTGAGCAGTCTCTTGCTTGTTTAAAATAAAGGAAGTATATCTGTTGTTTCAAAAACTAACGGACATAGACAAGAGAGAGAAAATAAAGTGTTTTTCCTTTGACCCTCAAAAATAGAGGTTAAGAACCTTGGGGGACGGTGCAGCCTTCTGGGTTGGAAGTGTACCAGTTTGCAACCTGAGAATGAATGGTTTAAATTCTGAGTGAATAAGAAAATTGTGTTAGGATTTTATCTTTGAAATCTGTACTAGTGACTAATGACGACCTTTACAATTCAAGATAAATTCATTTGTTTTTCTGTATTTGAATTTTGCGTGTCTGTGTCCAGAGGGAAAGGGGTACTTTGTTTTTTTAAATTCCAAGACGTTATTTCCTGATTTACTGTGGCAAGCACCTGATAGAAGACATATTTATTGTTAAAAAAAACAAAACAAAACAAAAAGAGGGTGTATATGCATTTTAGATATCCACCATGTACGGCCCTGTTTCGTACAAAAATAGACCACCACCTAATTATTATTATTACCTGAAATGATCAGATCCGAAAAGTCAGTACAGGTGCAATCAGAGTCTCTGTTTATTAGATAACTGATGACCAAATACAGGCAGCGAAGTGGGGAAGAGAGTTCTATCGGGCACTAGGCACCTCAAGAATGCAACTCTCCCCCATTAGAATATAGAAAGCATATTACAATTTATACCTTTTTCTCTTCCGCATTTTTACATACAGTCCAGTCCCCAGAGCTATTCCTTTGTGTTCTCTCCCCCTCCCCTACCTTATTTCCTATTATTACCCTTTACTCCCCTTAGTTCCTGTTGCAAAATCCCCCTGGCCCCCCTCTTCCCATACTCACCATGATCCAGCTAATCTGCTTTCTTCAGAGCCGGGCCCAGCATATATGTTGGTAGCTTTGTGGTTTCCTGTGTATGCATTTCTTGACACATAGACCTTACAGGCCTATATCTGATATCCCCTTGCAGGTCCTAGTCTAGACTCTCCAGCCCAAACTGGCACCTCACAAGGCTCATGATATCTCCTTATATGGTTCTTTCCGGTGCTGGATCTCTTTTTGCTAAGGCCTGTATTCTTGGCTCACATGTTATAGCAGAATGACTGTGCTTTAACTATTTTGTGAGATTCAGGGCAGCCAGTAAGTGATTATGAATCAGGAACATTATTAATCCTTAGCACTTAAAAATTAAAAGCAAATCTATCATACTAAATCCCAAATGTATCATACTTAACCTCTACCTCTACAAGTACTTAAACCCCTACAACTCCCCCATTTTTTATTTATTTATTTTTTTTATTCGGCTGGGGAATGGGAGAAATCCAAGTCTGAATAGTCTGACATGGGGACGGCTGCATAAGAAACATTGACAAGAGTAGGGCTAGTCTGAACAGGCAAAAAAGAGGTAGATACTTTGGAGAGTTGTTTCTTACAGCAGGATTTAAAAACAGAAACAAAACAACAGAAGAGTAAAGCAATGATTAAAATAATGCCAACAGAAATCAATAAACCTTTCAAGCCAGAGCCAAGGGAGTGAAACCAGGAGGAGAGAGATGAAAACCAATCTCCAATCTGGAGGCCACCCTTAAAATCATCAATATGTAGTTCTGACAAGTGACGCATTTTATCCATAGCATTAAGCACAAACACTGAATGATTCGCTATGACTATACAACAGATAGTGGCATTAATAAAAGAACAAAAGGCCTCATTCAGGAGCAAGGAGCAAATCTAGGGCTTGTCTATTTTGCAGAGTCATTTGTGTATTCTGCTCTAGGGACTCTGACAACTTAGTTATAGAATCAATAACAGCTTTCATTTGAACATACAGTAAGCATTGTAGACGGCAGATAGCCATACCAAGTCCAGCAGTTATGGCAGGGGTCTAGAAAGATATCAAGGAAGTCCAGCATCTAACCTACGTGTAATAGCAATGGAGCAAATAGTTCAACAGACTGTCCCGATTTCAGTTCAAGGCAGGGGGTGATTGAGAACCTCTTTGGAGATATGGGTTGTACTGTGAACTCGCAGAAGTAAAACTAATTGTCCATCAGGATGAAGGAAACAGATGGTGTCCCAAGGAGCAGGTTTGGCAGCAATTATCTTGGTCAGCAACAGTTCATACAGGAAGGAAGTAGATCAAGCAGAGGTGACAGTTGAAGAAACCTTCAAGAGTCCAAGTGTCAGTATCATTCAAGTGGGCAACAAAGGGGGAAGTAACGGTGACAATGGTGAGCTGGATCACATATTCAAAAGTAGCCCTAAAGAGGTAAGCTTAAAGCATGGCTTAGAAAAGAGCAGAAATACAGCCTGATACACTAGCTTCCAGGCATAAAAAGGATTAAGTACAACAGCAGTGAAACTTTGATACATGACAGCATTTAAAACACAATGCAGCAAACACTTGCCATTCTTCAGAGAGAGCAGAAGGAGAGAACACACCATACTGTTTATACCATTATACCATTCTATATAAATTTCAATCAAGCTTGAACCAGTTCAAAAGGTCACACAAAAGTCAGCATTATGTAGTTGCAGTAGGGGTCGCTGTTGTCCACAGGTGTGCTGCATTAGATCTGAAATAACTTCTTATCAGAATGTCTGTCACTCGCTCCACCAATTCAGTTGCCTGAAATTCTACAGGTACAAACAAAAGAGAGAATGCTGTTTCCCCTCCCCTTTCCTCTTACAGTTCGGGGAAGCGAAACTGATACTCTTTTCATGAAAAGACTGGTGGACATCTAGAATGCAAACACTTCCCTTTTTTTAAGTTATTTCAATCACTGAGAGTTACAGCTAACCTCGACCTTGCCACAATATATAAAATCCCTGTTTAACTTTTAATTTTGCTTAATACAATCAGAACAAAATCCAAACATGGTTAACATTTTATTCATTCAGGATTTAAATCATTCTCAAGTTGCAATCTGCTCAGAATACCACATAATCCTGCAGGGATCTTAATCTCTACTTTGAAGGTCAAATGGAAAAAGGAAACAGTTTTCTTCTGTTGCACCAGTAGCAAAGAATTCTAAGCAGTTCAATTTCAGAGATCATAAAATCTAATTAAGAAAGCGTTGATTGCGTGAGTGTTATACAGAACTTCCAGAAGGGAAACGGCTGCACTGGTAATTTTTGCTTCAAAAGCAAAGTAACTTTTGAATCACACTCTGCAGATATCATAGCTGTTATTGTTCCTCTATTACTAATTTTGTTTCCAGAATATACCACAAAACAATAATCATATATCAAAGCATGGAAGATCTTCCCATTCATTCACAACAATTATAACTATCACACATAGAACAGAATCAGGTCCCTAAGTTTTTCTAAAAACAGTTTGTTTTTTGTTTTTTTTTTCAGTGTCATTTCCGTACCTAGAAAGCTAGCAAGCTAATTACAGAGGAAAAAAATACTTCACCGAGTTCTGAACTTCAACTCCTGTCACACTGAATAAATCCTTTATTTAAACAAACAAGAAAGACTGCTCAATCGAGAGTTTCCTCTAGGTAATGCGTCCATCACCAGAAGAAAATCCCCCAGCAGTCCCCCTCCCTCTTTCTAGCTAAAAACAGGCAACCATCTTATCCTGCTGCAGGCAATTAGCTATCTTTCATCAGACGACATATAGGAGCAATTATTCAATAAACAACAACCAAGCACTGGCCAGGTACTGGCAATGTTCAAAGAATAAACCTCAAAGTTCAGAACTCCATAATTACAATTGATGTGTATCTTGTTTACATTGTTATGTAACTAGACTGATTCTTTCAATTGATCTAATTGTCACCCTCTCTAATTATTCTTACACTTTATGCATATAACAACAACAAAAATTAAACAACACATACCAAGCTTGGTTAAAAATATACTCACGACGCCATCATTACAGGCCGCCGTCATCCTAGGGAATCAATCACTCACTTCTTCTCCGGTCTTCACTCAGCACCGGGAACACACCTCCCTCAACCTTTTGAGGGGAATCCAAAAAATCTTTAAATTTATATCTTGGTCCTAGAGACCCACCCGTAGGCCAATCCCGGGTTTCGTCACAAATTTTGTACGGCCCTGTTTCGTACAAAAATAGACCACCACCTAATTATTATTATTACCTGAAATGATCAGATCCGAAAAGTCAGTACAGGTGCAATCAGAGTCTCTGTTTATTAGATAACTGATGACCAAATACAGGCAGCGAAGTGGGGAAGAGAGTTCTATCGGGCACTAGGCACCTCAAGAATGCAACTCTCCCCCATTAGAATATAGAAAGCATATTACAATTTATACCTTTTTCTCTTCCGCATTTTTACATACAGTCCAGTCCCCAGAGCTATTCCTTTGTGTTCTCTCCCCCTCCCCTACCTTATTTCCTATTATTACCCTTTACTCCCCTTAGTTCCTGTTGCAAAATCCCCCTGGCCCCCCTCTTCCCATACTCACCATGATCCAGCTAATCTGCTTTCTTCAGAGCCGGGCCCAGCATATATGAGGTTAGCTTTGTGGTTTCCTGTGTATGCATTTCTTGACACATAGACCTTACAGGCCTATATCTGATATCCCCTTGCAGGTCCTAGTCTAGACTCTCCAGCCCAAACTGGCACCTCACAAGGCTCATGATATCTCCTTATATGGTTCTTTCCGGTGCTGGATCTCTTTTTGCTAAGGCCTGTATTCTTGGCTCACATGTTATAGCAGAATGACTGTGCTTTAACTATTTTGTGAGATTCAGGGCAGCCAGTAAGTGATTATGAATCAGGAACATTATTAATCCTTAGCACTTAAAAATTAAAAGCAAATCTATCATACTAAATCCCAAATGTATCATACTTAACCTCTACCTCTACAAGTACTTAAACCCCTACAACCACAGCCATGGAAAAGTATTCGTTTCATGTCTCTTGAATATCTGCTTTCTGAACTGTAAGATTTAATAAAAATAAAATAATATTTTCTTTTGCAGATACAGACTACGGCTGGCAGTTAGTTTGCTAAGAAATTTAATTCTAGTCATACGTAACAGATAGCTATAGTTCTCTCTATAAGATATTTTAAGAACTGTATCTAAATTGTATGTCTGTGCTCAATTTAAGCTTATGTTTACGGTAATAAGGTTTTTTTAATAAGTGTCTTTTCAAGTATGATCAAGACTTTCAGTAAGGGATTTACTGAAGACTATGGTAATCAAATGTCTCTGTCCCAATTAGGAATGCTATGTGAAAGGGAGTGGTTTCTGCTGTTCACCATATTTTGCCCCAGAATCTCTAGATATCCTGTCCCATCAGTTTCTCTCTCTGTAAGTAGCTCCGTTCAGAGTGCTTAAGGGGGGATGGAGCCCAGTCCACCGATGATGTCACCCCCTGGTAGGCGTGAACTAATGTGCCCACAGCAGAGAAGTAGAACATAAAAAAAAAAAAAAAAACCCTTTCCCGGATAGAGCGTTGCTAGGAGAAACAGTGTGGGCCTAGGGAGAGGGGGGGGGGGACTCCTCCCTGCAGATTCCCAAGTAGTTTGCCAGCCAGTCAGCTGACCAGACTTGTTTAGGTGTTTTTTTTTTCCTTGCCACTGATTTACTGAACTGAAAGCTTTAGGATTTAATTGAATTAATAAACAGTATTATTCAGAATCCAAATAGTGCAGGCAGCCCTGGAGAATTTGCATTTTTGTCAGTCAGTCCCAGAGAGATATAAAACAGAAATGAAATTGGATGAATTTGCGGGCATAATAGTTACTGGAAGAGTTGAACAGAAAGTATCTGAATTGTTGAATGTGATAGAGAGAGTGGATGTGAAGATGGAGAAGAGAGCGGATCTTCTTGCTGATGCTTTAGTTGAATGATGTGGAGGAGGTTATCCTGATCGAAGGAGCAGAGGAAGTAAAAACTGGGTGCGAGTCAGTACGCCCATTGTAGAAAAAGAAGGACATTAGAGAAGTGAATGCCTGTATCTTGACTCCACCCCAGGAGGGGAGGAGGGAGTACTTGATTGCAGAGTCATAGACAGAATAAAACCAAGCACAGTGTTTCAGCACAGAGAGTGAAGCAGCTATAGAGTAAGTGGCAGCCTAAGAGGGCTACAGCATGGATGAAGACTAGGCCAGACCGGACTCTCCAGTTTCCCTGGGTCCCCAGGAGTCAGTCTGAAGAATAGGGGACCAATATATGGACTTTATAGGGGGTACAGGAGCAGAATACTAAAGCCAGTAGCCCCTGTGTTTTTCTAGATGCACTACCATTATCAGAGCTACTGGAGCTAAGGCCACAAAGCCTTTTTTGCAGAACGGCATGAGTGAACAAGGGGGACAGAAAATAATGCACCAGTTCCTGCATATGTCTGAGTGCCCTATTCCACTTTTTGGAGCCAAGATCTGCTTGCAAAGCTTCAGGCACAGATATCCTTTGCTGGAGAGAGAGAAATGCAAATGACTGTGAATCCAGAGCCTGCTGGATTGATGGTGCTGACTGTTCCCCGAGAAGAGAAGTAGCGGTTCTATAACACACCTCCAGTTAAGACAACAAGTTTCTGTATACCCGCCAACCCTATAGCCCCACCTGGAGTATGGGCAAAAGATAATGCACCTGGCCTAGCAAAGAACATAGCCCCTGTCATTGTCATCCTCAAGCCAGAAGCGGAACCAGTGCATGTGAAGCAGTATCCTCTTCCCTGACCAGCCATTGCAGGAATCCACTGCCATTTAATGAAACTGCTGAAGTATGGACTTTTCAAAAGAATGTTAGTCACCTTGGAACACTCCCCTTCTTCCTGTTAAGAAGCCTGGGACAGGTGATTACCGCCCAGTGCAGGATCTAAGAAAGAATGCATGATGCAGCTGGAACTATACACCCAGTGGTACCAAAATCCTTATATTCTCTTGGGACTGATCCCTGCTGACGCTACACACATTTCACCATTCTGGACTTAAAAGATGCCTTTTTCTGCATACGCTTAGCCCAAGACCCCACTACAGGAAGGCGGGGCCAACTCACCTGGACAAGATTACCTCAAGATTCAAGAATTCACCTACTCTCTTCAGTGCTACCCTGAATCAAGATCTTTCCAGCTACTATGTGAACCCAGGAGAAAGGGTTCTTCTCTAGTATGTGGACAACTTGCTTATAACCACCAACTCAGAAAGTGAATGTCTACAAGCCACCAGTGAATTCTTGCACCTTTTTAATGAGGCTGGATACAAAGTCTCAAGAGCTAAGGTGCAATTATGCCAAACAAGTTAAATACCTAGGATTCCAGTTGTCCAGCGGAATTCCGACGCCTGGGACCCTTACCAGAACGCAAAGCAGCTGTATGCAGTATTCCTACTCCAACCACCAGGAGGCAAGTGAGAGCCTTCTTGGGTGCCACAAAGTATGTTGTATATGGATCCCCAATTTTGCGCTGCTAGCAAAACCGTTGTATCAAGCTATCAAAGGAATGAAAAAGTCTCCATTGGAATGGGGACTTGAACAGGATGCAGCTTTTTGATCTTTGAAAAAAAAAACACTCTGATGTTGTCACCAATTCTGGGTCTACCAGATGTCCAGAAAACCTTTCAGTCTCTATGTTCATGAGTCACAAGGAAATGTTCTAGGAGTGTTGACTCAATCTCTTGGACCTTATTTGAGAAGCTCTTACAGCTACAGCCTTCCTAGTGAGCAAAACTAACAAGATCACTTTGAGACAGAATCTTCAAGTTACTGTACCACTGAAACACAAAGGAAACTTAGCTAATTCACAAATGTTGAGGTATCAGAGTATGCTGTGTGAAAATCCCCAGATACAATTGAAGGTCAATCAAGCTCTGAATCCTGCTACACTGTTATTAGTTGGTCTTGAACCCCCTGATCATGACTGTTCAGAAACTATGGATATTGTTGTGCCAGATATGCAGTAGTGACCCCTGATTTGGTAGTTGAGTCCTCAGCCCTGGCCCCAGAAAATTGATCACAGAAACCTGAAACTGATAGCCCTCACTAGAGCACTAACAATAGGAAAAGGGCTCTGTCTAAATGTGTACCCAGATTCCAAGTATGCCCTTACAACCTTGCATGCACATGGGACCCCGTACAAATAATGAGGGTGGATAACCTTAGGAAGCAAGTCCATTAAGTATGGCCCCAAGATATTGACAATATCTGATGCATACTACTTACAGCTTTCAAAACTTTAGGAAAAAATAGAATGAATGAATAGAACCTTGAACTCTCAGTTGTCCAAACTTTGCCAAGAGGTTTACCTGAAGTGGCCCTAGGTTCTTCCTATAGCCCTTCTTAGGATATACTTAGCCCCTGCTAAGTCTTTAGGAGTTTCCCCTTTTTGAGATTCTGAGAATCTGTAGCCTATTTATAAGGAATAAAAGGAGATGTGAGACAGATAGGATCTGAAATTTTCAGACATGAACTATTGGTTTTAAGTTCTATTTTGCAGAGTCTTCATACCTGGTTACAAAATCGATCACCCATCAATTTGCCTGAACCCCTGCATCCTTTCAAGCCTGGAGTCTCGGTGTGGATCAAAGAGTGGAGAAGAATACCGTTAGCCCTGCATTGGAAGAGACCCTATGTTGTCATCCTGTCAACTCCAACTGCAGTAAAAGTCCGCAGAATTCGAACCTTGGATCCATTATAGTCGAGTAAAGCCAGCAACTGCTTTTGAACCTGATCACTGGACTACTGTACAGCATCCTGAGACTCCATTGCGCCTCACCCTATGACAACAACCACGGACCTAAGACTCATTGGTCCCTCAGAAACTGCACTATTTCAAGACTATCTGTTTATCTGAAGGTAAGCCTCGCATCTGGAGAAAGCTGCAATCATCAGAAATAGACTGTGTTGTGTTAAGAAATTGAGTCTTCTAAGAGACTGTGTTAAATGCTCTGAAAAGACTATTTTGATCTTCTGAAGAAGTGAACTGCTCTAAGGAGGCAATAATAGCCTGAGAGACTGTACTATGATATTTTAAGAACCTGAGACATCCCAGAGGACAGTGATGCTTTGGGATCTACAGCCCTACTCCTGCCACAAAGCTGGTAGGTCTACGTACGGCAGAAGCTTGAGGATCTACAATCAACTCTACATTTGTTATCTATTGTGGATGCCAACAGTTCCACCAATTTTCCAGAGACTATGCCCATTATGAATTCTTATTATTGCTTTATTTTGGCAGCAGCCTTGGAGTGCTTTGAAATGACTTTTACTTTACCACCCTGTGCAGCCTGTATAAGTACCACGCGAACTGGGCTGAAGGTTCTTCATGCCTCCCAGAACTTGTTTCTTGAACTTGCCAAAGCAGTAGCATCTAGTCTCCACATTTATGACTGTTTGTTCTCAAGAACTGAATTATTCCATCCCCTATGATCAGACTGATTTACATAATACTACTAGTGAGTGGGTATTGGCCCACCCCATTGTTGACAGTTTGTGTTTTGTTCGCACCGGACCACAATTTGCTATGAAGATCGGACAGCTGGACTGTCTAAAATCAGAGGTTTTACAACAGCACAACAAAGAAGACATCTTGGTGGTCCGGCATAAATGCTCCTGAACCTTCTAATTCTTTTAGTTCTTTTTCCCACTCTTGCCAAACTATGGACTTTGACTATCTGCTTGCTGCTCCCTTGTTTCTTGTCATTTTGCTTGCGGATGATAACTTCAGTTATTAATGCACTGTAGAGCGTAAGGCAGCTACAAAGCTACCAGCTATGTGAAAACTACTACCCTATACCACAGAGTGATATCTTTATTTAGTATTATGTGATTTGCTTCTCACCCTTTCTCACTTGCGGGTGAGAATAATCAAAGGGGGGAATGTGGTAGGCGAAGGCCTATGCTCCATGCTAATTGAACTAATCAGACAGGCCTAACTAGCTTGACCTGTAAATGAAGCATGTGAAGAGGCCCATAGGAATTGCACATCCCCCAATATGCTGCTATTATAGAATTAGAACTCAGTAAAGCAATTGAATTAGCTTAGACAAGCAGAACTGAACCTGGAAAAATACAGAAAATATGTTTAAAAGCCCCTGATAAGAAAATACAGCTGTAAGGGATTTAATTAAAACTGCTGACAGAAAGGTTACAGAGCCCTGCTTCCCCGCACGTATTAACTAGCCCAATGGCCTTGGAGGAGAGATGTAACAAGTTAGAGACACTGACCATTGTAATTGGGACTAGAAGGGGGGTGAGCAGGTGCTGGGCCCAGACCAGAGTCCCAATTGGATAGCCATATCAGTACCGGGACCAATAGAAGGTGTACGAGGGGTTACCGGGACCAATGAAAGGTTTGCCTATGTCTAGAATGGGAAAGAAAGCTATAAAAATTGTTGTTTTACTAGAAACCATTGCTCAGCCATTTTGAATTTGATTCTGCTTGAGACTTGTGCACAAATAAATGATTTGGACCTTCTGAACAGACTCCTGGTATTATTGGTTTGTCTGCACTCTGCTGCTACATTAGCTCTTTCCTTTCAACTTTTTGCCGATGTTTTTCACCCCGCTCATTTATATACACCCCCTTTGCTGCATACTGATGCTGAAATCTCGTGCTATTGGCGCACTACCAAAAGGTATACACAGCTAATAGAGAGCAACTTCAGCGCCCGTTTTCTGCATTAGCCTGTTGAATTGTAAGCTCTCTGGGGACAGGGAAATACCTACAGTGCCTGAATGTAACTCATCTTGAAGTACTACTGGAAAGGCCTGAGCTAAATACTAATAAATAAAACATGGACTGTGCCTTGCAGTTAATGCATAGTAATTTAGAAACATGAAGACAGAAAAAGACCACATGGTCTATCTAGTTTGTCCTTCTATATCAACTACTACAACAGTCCCCTTTTTACCTTTAGAGATCCTCATGTTTGTCCCATGCTTCTTTGAATTCAGATACTGTCCTCATCTTTACCACCTCCACTGGGAGACTATTCCACGGATCCACTACTCTTTCCGTAAAGAAATATTTCCGCATATCGCTCCTGAATCTATCCCCTTTCACCCTCATCCCATGTCCCCTCGTAGCAGAACTGCTTTCAATTGAAAGAGGCTCCCACCCTGAAACATTTATGCCACGGAAGTATTTAAACATCTCAATCATATCACCTCTATCCCGCCTTTCCTCTAAGGTGTACATATTAAGATCCTTAAGTCTGTCCTCATATGCTTTATAATGAAGAACACTAACCATTTTAGTGGCCACCCTCTGCACCGACTCCAACCTGTTTATATCCTTTTGAAGGTGCGGTTTCCAGAATTGCACACTATACTCCAAATGACGCTGCACCAAAGACTTATACAGAGGCACTATCACCTCCTTTCTTACTGCATTATTTGCATTTGCTTAGCTGCCATTCAGTGGGAGCCATTGAGGTAGTGTATGAAACAAATAAAAGTACAAAAATAAAATTATATGTGAAATTGTAAAATAAAAGGAGGCAGAAGAAATAAGAAACTAGTGAGGAAACAAAACGAAATTAGGGACAGAGGCAATAATGGTTTTCAGCTACCCTCCCCCCAGCTATCATATGCTAATTCCAAAAACAGGGGTGGGAGAATGGAAGTGTTTACACCCTTTTTGAAACTAGGAAGTGGTGGGGTGGGGGGAATAAGAATTTTCATCTGTCACATAAAAAGGAGAGCATTGGAATATTGGAACTTGATAAGGAAAGGAAAGGTCTCAGGTACCTCCAAAGTGAACAGTAGAGAGAAAAGAAGTAGTTTACTGTTTTGTAGTGCATTATGAGTTCAGAAAGGTCCTGTGGTTTGCCTGTGTGCAGCGCTTTATAAACAAGACTTAAAAGTCTGACGTTTATTCTATAGGGGACTGGCAACCAGTGTTCATTATAAAGAAGAGGTGATGCATTGTCAAAATTTCTTTGCATTGTATCGAACATAAGCAGCATTTTCTGTTATTAGTAGTCTTTTGATAGTAAATGATTTCAGTCCATCGTACAAAGAATTACAATAATCAAAGGATAAAAGAACAGATGTATGCAATAGTGTTTGGAAATCTGCTGCATCGAAGAAGAATTTGATAGCACACAAGTGTTGTAGTGTGGAGAAAAACTTGTCTAGACATGCGATGTTATTTGAGATTCTAAAAGTAAATTGTAATCAAGTCTACAATCCCATATTTTGAAGGAGGATGTCAGTGAGATAGGTGGAGCTATGGTTGGTAAAGAAGAATGTCTGAAGGTCCACATTGCCTGTAACTTGTTTGGGTTCAGTTAATGCCACATCAAGAGTGCATCAATGTTTATCTGCAAAGCATTTAATGCGTGGTAAGTATATTGCCTCTAATTTAACTGTATGAGAGCCAACAGTCACTGCCAAAGCTTTGCAATTACTGTGCGTTAATTTTGTCAACTAACATACAGTAACTACAAGTCTTTACTGCACTTTAGTACAAACCCCCCCCAAAGTACATAAGCCCTGTAACATGCCAACACAGGGCAGCTTTTAGAAAGGGAATTTTACATTATAACATTTTTTTACCCAAAAAATAAAACATCTTCCTTTCATGCATATATCAGCTTTTGGAAGAAAAAAAAAGGTAAAGTCCTAAATTCAGCCTTTGGTCTAATTAATTGACAGTAATTCTACTAACATAACATTCCTTCAAAATATGATCTATGCAAACATCAATATTTTTGCTAGTGTGGTCAACTCACCACAATCTCTTCCACCTTTATAATCATGCTGCAATATCACGTCAGCTGGAATGTTTTACATCTTCTATTGACTTGAATTCCTCTGAGGATCTCTCTACAGTTCAGACTGAGAGACGGATGCTGGCTGTGTACCAGTGCCAAGGATGGATTATACTGCTGCCTCTATTGACTCATCTGAGCAGAAAGGTCTTCAATTACCGTAAACAAGGTTGAAGAGGGCATTTAAGTAGGACTCTTAGAGAGAGAGACTTTCATGTCTGTGCTCACAATTTGTGTCTCTGTGCTGAGAGGTTTAAACCATACTATAATTTTTCAATATTCATTTCATCATAAATTGTATGGATGACTGACTGCAGAGCTTTTAAAGTTTTAAGTTATGTGGCTACCAATGGCGCTACCATTAGGCAAACTAGGCAGTTGCCCAGAGCGCCAACATCCCAGGGCTGCCCATTGCTGTCCCTGACATCCCTCTCCAGTGGCTTTGAAATCATAACTCAGCACCTACCTAAAGTCTCTAGCAGTGGGTCATAGTTCCTGCCACTTCCGCTCCCTCCAACGCAGACTTCCGGTTGGCATAAATGTTAAGTACTATTGAGTCAATGTCAACTCCTGGCGACTATGATTTACAAGTCATTTACTGTACTTTGGTAAAGTTTGGCAGGATTCAGAGGTTTGGTCACAAATAAACAGATTTATGAAGGGGTTTCTCTCACTCTTTATAATAGATATATTTTAATGGGGTAATTTTATAAGAAAGTGCCTACTTTAAGTGTGAAACTAGATGCCCAAATGCTACTACTACTGAGCATTTCTATGGCGCTACCAGTCATACGCAGCGCTGCACAGACATGTAAGAGACAATCCCTGCTCGTCAGAGCTTACCATCTAGTGAAGACAAAACACAGAAGGTGTAAGCAGGGGTAAAACCAAGGAAAGAAAAAGGAGATCAGGTGAATCACGATCCAAAAGCAGCAGCAAAGAGGTGAGCTTTCAACCTGGATTTGAAGAGGGCTAGAAAAGGTGCCTGGCGCACAGACACAGGTAGTTTGTTCCAGGCGTAAGGCACAGCAAGGTGAAAGGAGAGAAGTCTGGAGTTAGCAGTAGAAGTGAAGGGATAGATAGAAGCAGTTGGCCAGAAGAGCGGAGTTCCCGAGGAGGGATTATAAGGAGAGATGAGAGAAGAAAGGTACGGAGGAGCCGCAGAGTGCATGCACTTATAGGTCAGCAGGAGAAGCTTGAACTGGATGTGGAAATGGATAGGGAGCCAGTGAAGTGACTTGTGAAGAGGAGTAATATGGGCATGACGAGGCTGACGGAAGATTAGCCATGCAGTGGAGTGCTGAACAGATTGAAGGGGAGAGAGAAGATAAGAACATAAGAAATGCCATACTGGGTCAGACCAAGGTCCATCAAGTCCAATATCCTGTCCAACAGTGGCCAATCTAGGTCATACCTACCTAGCAGTCTACCGAAAAGACACAGCTTCCACAATGCTTGTATTGGGTCAAGTATTAATATCCTGGGTCCCTTTTTAATAATGGTTTATGGACCGTTCCTCCAGGAGCTTGTCCAAACCTTTTTTAAACCCAGCTACACTAACAGACTTCACTACATCCTCCGGCAACAAATTCCAGAGTTTGATTACACGTTGAGTGAAAAAAATATTTTCTCTTATTCGTCCTAAATAGTTTACCCTGTAGCTTCATTTCATGTCCCCTAGTCTTTCTATATTCTGATAACGTAAACAATCGATCTACGTTTACCCGTTCCACTCCGTTCATTAATTTATAGACTTCTATCATATCTCCCCTCAGCCGTCTCTTTTCCAGGTTAAAGAGCCCTAACCTATTTTAGCCTTTCTTCATAGGGGTATCCTTCCATCCCCTTTACCATTTTGGTAGCTCTTCTCTGAATCTTTTCTAATAATGCTATATCCTTTATAGATACGGCAAACAGAATTGAACACAATATTCAAGGTGCGGTTTCACCATGGAACGATATAGAGGAATTATAATATCCTTTGTTTTATTTTCCATTCCTTTCCTTATGATACCTAGCATTCTATATGTTCTCTTGGCCGCTGCTGCACACTGGGCAGAGTGTTTTAACATGTTATCCACAATGACGCCTAAATCTTTTCCTGGGTGGTGGTTTCTAATGTGGAACCTTGCAACGTGTAACCATAGTTTGGGTTGTTCTTCCCTAGGTGCACAACTTTGCACTTGTCCACAATAAATTTCATCTGCCATTTTGATGCCCAGTCTTCCAATTTATCAAGATCCTCTTGCAATTTTCCACAATCCTCATGGGCTTTAACAACTTTAAATAGTTTTGTGTCATCTGAAAATTTGATAACCTCACTCGTTATTCCCTTTTCCAGGTCATTTATGAATATGTCAAAAAGAAGCGGACCCAGCACAGCTCCCTGGGGTACACCACTATTCACCTTTCCCCATTGGGAAAATTGGCCATTTAGCCCTACCCTCTGCTTTCTATCTTTTAACCAGTTCCTCATCCAGAATAGTACACTGCTTCCTATCCCATCACTCATTCGTTTTGCCAAAAGGTCTGATGAGGGACCTTGTCAAAGGCTTTCTGAAAGTCCAAATACACTATATCAATCGACTCACCTTTGTCTACCTGTTTATTCACACCTTTAAAAAAAACATAACAGATTAGTAAGACAAGATCTTCCTTGTCTAAAGGCATGTTGGCTGTCTCCCATTAAGACATGACTATCTACATGTTAAACAGCACAAGCACTGGCAAGTCAAATGCAAGGCATTGATAAGGCAGGCAAAGGGAGAATTTGAGAAGAAGCTTGCTGCGGAAGCAAAAACGCGAAATAAAGACTTTTTCAAGTACATTCGTAGCAAAAAAAAACCTGTGAGAGAGTCAGTTGGTTCATTAGATGATAGAGTGGGTTAAAGGGCACTAAGAGGCGACAAGGCGATAGCGGAGAGACTGAATGAATTCTTATGCTTCGGTCTTTACTGAGGAAAGATGTAGGGATGTTACCCCATGACTGAAGTGGTAATTAAAGGTGCGGAAGAAAGAAATAGAAGGAAATATCGATACATCGGGTAAGATTGTATTACAAACTATTAGATTAAACTGAAGAGTAGACAAATCACCTGGGACGGATGGTATACATCCAAGAGTGTTGAAAGAAACTGAAATATGAGATTTGCTATAGTAATCTGTGAACTCTCATTAAAATCATCTCTAAATACCTGAAGAATTGGAGGATCGCCAAAGTAACAACCAATTTGTTTAAAAAGGGGTTGCAGGGTTGATTAACGGGAAACTACCAGTACCGGTTGAGCATGACGTCAGTAACCCGGGAAAAATGGTTGAAAAACCATCATAAAGAATAAAATTACTCAGCATGTAGGATAGTCATGGCCTAATGGGAGAGAGCCAAACATGGCTTTAGACAAGGAAGATCTTGTCTTACTAATCTGTTAATGTTTTCTTTTGAAGGACGTGAACTAAACAGGTGGAAGAAAGGTGGAGTCGGTTGAGATAGTGTTACCGGGACTTTCCAAGAAAACCATTTGACAAGGTCCCTCATGAGAGACCTTTTGGCAAAACTAAAAGAGTCATGGGATAGGAGGCAGTATACTATTGTGGATCAGGAACAGTGGTTAAAAGATAGAAAGCAGAGGGTAGGGATAAACAATGGCCAATTTTATTCCAATGGAGAAAGGTGAAATAGTGGTGTACCCCAGGGATCTGTGCTGGGTCCGCTGCCTGTTTTGACCCATATTCATAAATGACCTGGGGGAAAAAAAAAAGTGGAATCACGAGTGAGGTTATCAAATTTGCAGATGAACACAAAACTATTTAAAAAAAAAGTTCCATGGTGAGACTGCCACCTTGAATATTGTGTGCACATTCTGGTCGCCGTCATCTTAAAAAAGTGATTTTTATTTGATAGCGAGTTTGTGGTTAGAAAAAAGGTTCTTTGATGAAGAAGAGCGCTCCAAGATGGTAAAGGGGATGGAAGGATACTCCCTAAGAAGAAAGGCTAAAAAGGGTTAGGGCTCTTTTAACACCTGAAAAGAGAGGACCGGGCTTGAGGGGAGAATCTATAGAAGTCTATAAATTCATGTAACGGAGTGGAACGGGAAAGAAGAATAAAAAAAAAAAAAAAAAAATAAATAAACACTAGTTTGATTGTTTACCGTTATTCAGACTATAGAAAAGACTAGGGGGACATGCAATGGAAGACTACAGGGTAAACTATTTTAAACTAATAAAAAGAAAAATATTTTTTCCAACTCAATGTATAATCAAAACACTGGAATTTGATAACTGCTAGTTACGTCCCCCCATGACCTAGATTGGCCACTGTGTGGAGGAAACAGAATTACTGGGCCTTGATTACCGGACCCCCTGGTCTGACCCAGTTTTAATGTGCATATTTTATGTTCCGCTACTGTTCTTAACAATTTTTTCTCCCCCCTGTTTCTTTATGATAGTTTCTACCCATTTTTCCGGGTACTGACCGTCAGGCTCACCGGTCTGTAGTTCCCCTGGATCAACCCCTGGAACCTCTTGTTTAAAAAATTGGCTTTACGAGTAT